>CM019148.1:163460716-163704671 GCA_009733165.1 Naja naja | reverse complement strand
TGACTATCAAGCATCAAGCATCTCCCTGATGAAATACTTGACATTTCCCCGTGACGTTTGAGTTCAAAAAAACAGAGGCGGCTCAGTGGCTCCATGCTTCTGCTGGGTTATTTGCAAAATGATCAGACAAACGTAAATTCATTTATACTATAAATTCACTTGCCAAAAGCAAGACCAACCATAAGAACCTCTGTTTCCTGACCTAACCTTACAGCAAGCGTCTCGCTCCCGTGAACTCTGCACAGAACTCAAAACATCTAGACAATGGAGAAGGACCTGTACATTGACTATCATGCTGACTGCCATCAAAAACAAGTCACACAATCCACAACTCAACATTCAACCCTACTTCAACCAATCCACTATCACCCAAGACTAGGCCGCGCACCCCCTAACTACCTCAATTCCAACTACAACTGGCCTTAATTAAGCCCTCAATGCAAAGAAGCCTTGTAGATAAAATATCTGTTTCTCCTCTTACTAAATATGAATAGAAATTTGACCTCATATTTGTCTGTGAAACATGGCTCAACACATCTCTCTGTCCATTACCACAGTAAAGGGACTATCATGTTGATCCACATGTTGAAGCTACTTAGAAGAGGTGGGTGTTGCTATCTTCTATAAAAGCCCTTACATCCTAAAAACATCCAAGTTACCCAGGAGCTTGCTCTTCCTGAGACCATTGTCTGTGAACTGTCCTAAAATATCACATTTTGATTCTTACTATGTTACAGAGCCCCTGATTATGACATCGAACATGTAAACAAGCTAAATGCACTACTAACATGGGCAATATCCTGCCCACACGCTTTTAACTTTCTTGGTGATTTCAATCTACCTCATATTAACTGGACCCTAAACGAATATAAAATTGAACCCATACATGCAACCTTCTACAATGCTGTAACAAATCTGGGACTGGAACAACCAGTAACCAGCAATACTAGACTTAACAACTGCCTCAATCTCATCTTCTGCAATAGTTTGAATTCAATTTATGGAATACAAATTAAAGAACCCTTTTCCAACAGTGACCACAACATGATTGACTTGTGTCTCAACATACATCCACACAAAAATCATCATAATGACGGGATCCCCAATTATAACTTCAAAAAAGGCAACTATGATCTTATAGACAACGATATCTCATCCTTTGATTGGCAATTTCTATTCACTGGATGCAATACTGTTAAAGACCATTACAACATATTTTACTTGAAGTCAAAAGAGTCATCAAACTATATGTACCAAAAACAACTCCCAAAACCAGAAAAAAACAGATTACCAATAACAATAAGGAAGCTTCAATCCAAAAAGAGATCACTTTGGCGGAAAAACAAATCTGGTCACGTTGCCAACTTCAAAAGCCTATACAAAAATTTATGCCACCAGATAAAGACTGAATGCACCAATTATCACATTAAACAAGAGGAAAACCTTCTATGCACCAATTCCACCCGCGCTTTCTACAATTTTGTAAACAACAAACTAAAAGACTCAAGGTCCATCCCACCCCTGAAAGGACCTAATGGTAAAGACTGCAATGATGATACCATTAAAGCCAACCTCTTTAACACATTCTTTGGCTCAGTATTTGTAAACAGCAATGGATCATACCCAGTATTTCCTAGTCAAACCACAGACAACTACAATGATCTAATACATATTAATTTTACAGAAGACAATGTTGAAAAAGCACTACGCAATCTAAAACCATCTCTATCTATTGGACCGGACAGAATATGTGCCTACTTCTTTAAAAAGCTATCCACTGCCATGGCCGAACCTCTAAGCATAAGCTTTGAAAAATCCTTCAGGACCAGCTCCTTGCCAAACCTACAGTCACTAGCCGTGGTCATCCCCATCTTCAAAAAGGGAGACCCCAGCCTAGTTGAAAATTACAGACCAATCTCTTTGTGCTGCATCACCTGTAAAGTCATGGAATCAATTATTAACCAATCCATTATCCTCCACTTAGAGACAAACAACCTACTCTCTAATAAACAATTTGGTTTCAGAAAAAAACTATCCTGTAATCTGCAACTCTTACACTGCAAAAACATATGGACTACACAACTCGATCAGAGCAAAGCAATAGCATAATCTACATAGACTTCTGTAAAGCCTTTGATTCAGTGGTACACAACAAACTACTCCTAAAACTAAAATCTTATGGTATCTCTGGACACCTGCATAACTGGATAGAAGCATTCCTGTCAAACAGACAACAAATGGTCAAAATTGGGAGCGTCCTATCAAACTCTGTACCTGTCAACAATGGTGTCCCCCAAGGCAGTGTTCTAGGACCAACTCTCTTCATACTCTACATAAATGATATCTGTGATCATATTAACAGCAACTGAGTTCTTTTCGCTGATGATACAAAAGCTATTCAACACCACAGACAATACTGCTACCCTTCAAAAAGACCTCTACTATGTATCAGAACGGTCAAACAAATGGCAACTTCAAATCTCAACAAATAAATGCTCTGTCTTACATATTGACAAAAAAAAATCAGAAAATAAAATACAAGCTGAATAGTCAAGACCTTGTTGATGGTCCAAACTCTGTCAAGGACCTTGGAGTACTCATCTCTAATAGTCTAAGTGCTAGAGCGCATCATAACTACATAGCCAAAAAGGCATTAAGAGTTGTTAACCTAATCCTGCATAGCTTTTTCTCCGGTAATATCACACTACTAACTAGAGCATACAAAACATTTGCTAGACCAATACTTGAATACAGCTCATCAATCTGGAACCCGCATTACATATCTGATATTAATACAGTTGAGAAAGTCCAGAAATATTTCACAAGAAGACTTCCCCACTCCTCTACTCGTTGCAGAATACCTTATGCCACCAGACTTGAAATTTTAGACCTAGACAACCTAGAACTATGCAGGCTTTGGTACAATCTAAGTATAGTACATAAAATTATATATTGCAATGTCCTACCTGTCAATGAATACTTCAGCTTCAACCATAACAATACAAGAGCACACAATAGATACAAACTCAAGGTAAACCACATCAAACTTGATTGCAGGAAATACAACTTCAGCAACAGAGTGGTCAATGTCTGGAATACTCTACCTGACTCTGGTTTCTTCCTCAAACCCCAAAAACTTTAACCTTAGACTGTCTAATATTGACCTCACCCCTTTCCTAAGGGGTCTGTAGGGGGCATGCATAAGCACACCAACATGCCTACCATCCCTGTCCTACTGTTTTATCTTATATGTATCCATTTCATGTATTCATAACTATGTTTATACTTATACCTGTTATCTTATAATCACTTGACAAATAAATAAAATAAATAAATAAAGTTGTTAAATAATATTAATTGAGTTTGGCCTGGATCTTTAAACCTATATCTATTTCACAGAGTCATTCAATAAATTGCAATGCCAAGTTGTGTCAGATCAAAACAGATTTATTTATAACAGAATAATCAATAAATATATTATTCTTAAATATATACAGAGTCTTTTCTTCTTTTAAATAGTCCTTCAAGGAACTAGAAGTTACTATGAGAGATTCACAGTTCTTCCTCTCATAACCTCTTCTTAGATATAGCTAACCTCTTTAGAAAGTCCCTTTCTCTTTAGGTTATAGATCTTCTCTCAGATGTCTTTGCTATATCTTCTCATACACAGACCTCAGTCTGTCAGATCCTAATATCTCCTCAGAGTCTTGGATCTTCTCAGTATCTCCAATCTCCTTAGAATCTCCTCATTTTGTTTCTCCTTTCTTTCTCATTTCTCCCATTGAAAATGACAGTTGACAGCCCTTTTATACTTAGGGCGTGTCCTACAGTATCACAGTGAGGTGCTCAATGCCACCCTGTCATTGGTGGGTTTGATCACATCATCAAACTCTACTAATTTGTAAACTGCATAGTAACTCCAGAAAGTTCTACTTTCTGACAAAAGTGTTAAATGTACAAAGAGATATGATACAATTTGGCACTTTGAGAGGCTAAAATAGGCAGGCCAGACATAGAGGGAAAAGGAAGAGTTCCTACAATGGCAATAATTGTATAAAATAAGGATTTTTTAGTGGGTATCGCTAGCCATGAGAGCAGGTAAAAATTCACAGCAGAAAATTCTCCCGTTTTGTTCAACTTGAGGTAGTCCTCAACATACAAGTGCAATTGAGCTCAAAATTTCTGTTGCTGAGAATTTGTGAAGTGAGTTTTGTCCCATTTCGTGACCTTTTGTGCCACAGTTGTCAAATGAATTGCTGCAGTTGTTAAATTAGTAACATGGTTGTTAAGTGAATCTGGCCTGCCCATTGATTTTGTTTGTCAAAAAGTCTCAAACGGTAACCACATGACCGGGACACCACAACTGTCATAAATAGAGAGCTGGGTCCAGGGTACTTACCACAACTGTCATAAATGGCTTGGGTCAGGGTACTTGCGGGAATGCCTCCTGCCAGCATCATGCGCCGATTGCCCTGTTCGCTCCCACAGGAGGGGCCTCCTTGGGATACTGTCGGTTAGGCATTGTCGGCTGGCAGTTCCCAGGGCTAGGGCCTTCTCCATGGGAGCGCCCACCCTTTGGAACCAGCTCCCCATGGATCTCCGTTTGGCCCCTGATCTCCGCTCCTTCCGCCGGGACCTGAAGACCTGGTTGTTTCAACAGGCTGGCCTGGAATGACCCAGGTGGGGGTTTTTTAACTGTTTTAGTTTTTAAGGCTTTAATGTTTTATTGTTTATTTCAACTTGTTAGGTTTAATTTGTTTTTATGTAAATTATATGTAAATATGTGCTGTTTTAATGTTAGCTGCCCTGAGTCCTTAGGGAGAAGGGTGGCATACAAGTTGAATAAATTATTATTATTATTATTATTATTATTATTATTATTATTATTATTATTATTATAAATATGTGTCAGTTGCCAAGTTGTCTGAATTTGGATCATCTGACCATGGGGATGCTGGAATGGTTATAAGCATGAAAAATGGTCACAAGTCACTTTTTTCAGTGCCATTATAACTGAATTGTGACTAAATGAAGTGTTGTAAGTTGAAGACTATTTATATTAGAGGAAAAGAAGCACTCTTCCTGCTTGGATCTGAATTATCACTTTATGAAAGGACATTTCAATATTTACTTTTCCCACCTTATGGTTCTGTACAACTCCATAGAAGGAAAATACCATAGAAGGAAAATAGACTAGAATTAAGAAGAAAAAATCTTTTTTTTTAATAAAAAGTTTTTTATTTTTAACAACAAACATAAACATAAAACATAATACATAAAACAACAAATAAAACCTTCTTTCAATTGTACAATGTGTTGATTGGTACATATGTCTTGTGCACAATATCTATAGTCTTTTCCTCTTAAATTTACATTCATATTACATTAATTAACGTTCCATATCATATTATATTATTACTATACAATCATTAGACTTTAATTTCAATTCCATATTATCCTTTAGAGCACATCTCAATTCTTACTAATTTTTATTTGTATTATATTTTATTTAAAGATAATCAGTTATAGCATATTATTACTACTATAATATACTTCAATTTCTTATTTTTCTATTTAGTCATTGATAGAATAAATCCCATATTTTATAATAGTCTTTTTCTTCTTGCTCTCTAATTGCTAATGTTAATCTGCTCATTTCTGCAATTCCATTATTTTCTTAATTACTTCCTCCTCCATCGGAATTTTCTCATTTTTCCAATTTTGGGCAAATACAATTCTAGCTGCAGTTAATACATTAATAATCAAGTATGTCAATTCTCAGTTGCAACCTTCAGGTAAAATTCCCAATAAAAATATCTCTGGTTTTAAATCTGTATGCTGTTTTGTCATTTTTTTCCAACCATGTGTATTTTAGTCCAATATCTTTTAGCTTCCGCACATGTCCTCCACATATGGTAATATGATTCAGGTATCTGACGACATTTCCAACACTTTGCCAATTTAGAAGAAAAATTTTTGTTTGTGTATGCATTTGTAATTTTAAAATTATTTTATTGCTGAAAAAAAAATTACAACTTCCAGGGTTCCTTATAATTTGTTTTCCTAGTCGGTTATGAAGTGTATCTCTGGAGAGTAAATTGTAACTGGAGCAAATGAGTAGATAAAAAGAATAAGCTGTGTGTATAGGCAGGTAGGTTGTTGACACTAGTTAACCTGGAATGTAGCAGTAAACTTACATGGATAGCTGGTTTGTGTTTGTGTGTTTATGGTGTGGTTTTATTTTTGTTTTTAATTTTTGTTTGCAGCTACAAGATGTCACACTGATGAACATTATTCATATTGTAGTTAGAATTGAATGGTACATAACTGTGACTGGTCATATATTATACTAAGTCATAATGTAATTTGTTTGATTTGGATTTAAAGTGTTGGGCTGACCTATGACGACACAAACCATGTTTTAGTGAAAAGTGCAAATAATAACTTTGTGGATAGGAGGGCAGAAGATGCTGAAGGAAGAAGGAAACCAACAAACCGAGGGAGTATGAACCCTAATGTACACCTTGGGGAGCAATTGGCCAAACTTGATCTCCTGAAGCTATGCAGAATCAGACCTCCTGAATACTGGAAAAAACTCACTTGTATGGACAGAAAGATCAGATATAACTGAGTGATCGGATGAATAAAATGGATTCACAATGAATCACACTTGACTTGAGGGGAGTTTTTTTTGTAAGAACTGTAACATCATACACTTGGATTTAAAACTATAAAATTACTTCCATTTCATTAAATATGTTTTAATACATCTGTCTGTCTGTCTGTCTGTCTGTCTGTCTGTCTGTCTGTCTGCCTGCCTGCCTGCCTGCCTGCCTGCCTGCCTGCCTGTCTTTCTGTCTGTCTAATTTATGATCTGCTCATGACTGTCTGAGTGATTTTGGGTGGTTTACAGACAAAACCGTAAAACCATACAGAAAAACAGTTTAAAGCAAAGTTTAAAAGGTAGAAAGAACACCCTCAATACACCTGCTAGTTGTATTCAGTTCAAATTTATGATCTCATTTTCCTAAGATTTTATAGTCATGGACTTCGACTGGAGCAACACAAAAAAAATCATCGGCCATGCTACCACCCACCACGCTCATGAGTTCTTCGCAGTCTGGCACTCCACAAGCAATTCTATCAACATGTAGGAAGTTATCACTCACCCCTCTCCTAGAAAAATGAAGTATTTTAGGATATATAAAAAAACCCAGAATATTTCCCTAAAAAGAGAAGTACCGTGTTTCCCCGAAAATAAGACACTGTCTTATATTTTTTTGGCTTCCAAAAACACACTAGGTCTTATTTTTGGGGTAGGTCTTATATATTTATGGTGCCAAATAGTGGGTGTGAGTGTGTAGGGGGGGGGTGCTTCACGGGTGCACAGTTGCTCCCTGAAAAGTCTTCCTGGAACTGGAGATTTACACTAGGTCTTATTTTCGGGATAGGTCTTATATTAGGGCAGGTTTAGAAAATAGTGCTAGGTCTTACTTTCGGGGTAGGTCTTATTTTCGGGGAAACACGGTAGAAACTCAGCCCCTCTTACCTTTCTCAATGGGCCATTAAGGTCTGAGCCAGTCTATTCTACATAACAAAAGATAGGATTAGCCCTCAACCCATCTCACCACTTGGCATCTGGGAAGACTACATCAGCCAACACTCAAACAAGCCTGGACAACACAGACAAAGCCTACAAAATTAGCTAAGACCCCATCCCCCTGGGAGTCTGACAGCCAATACATGGGATACATTTCTTACATAGGAACAGGAAACACTAAGGTGGGGGCCAACAGAGGATATAAAACTCAGGCACTCTCAGCAACTTGGCCCTTTTTTTCTTCACCCAACATTTTGAAGCATGTGATCGCCTTTTTCACACAGGATTTCCAAACCATGTGGTCCTGTCCACCATTAAATCTTCTTTCCAAGCAACTTCCATGATACCAGTGTCTTTTTCCCCACTTGGAAGTGAACCCAGAAGGATATTTCTTCCAACAAACAGACAGATTGACCTACAACCAGCCTATTAATCCCTCAAAATCCAAATCAACCCCACAGCCAACCACAGGCAGCATCGACCCTCAACCAACCCACGCAATCCCCACACGCCAACAGTTCACTTCCCAATGACCCTGACCTGATATGATCTCCTTATCACAAGACCCATCCCAAGACTCACTGTCAATTGATCTATCACAAGACCCTCACTTGACACACCCACACCTGAAGCCCTTATAAACAGAAGAACAATGACACCGACATGCCCTAAACTCCACTGAAGATGTTACTTAGTCTGGTAATGAAACATTCAGAAACCAACCCATAAACTTGGAGAACGAACCTTCACCACTATCGCATGGCCTTGAACTGCTGAGAGTGTATATTGTAAGGGGAATGATTAAAATTATGGTCATTATTACTATACAAAAATGGATTGGAAGGTGGATCCATACTGAAAAAATATTTAGGAATTATGTATGTATGTATACTTGAATGGCAAGCTTATTTTTTTAACTCCAAGGCCCTGGGGTAAGCACTCCTCTGAAAAAATAACAGTATAAAGTTGCCATGTTCATCTTCTGAAATTATTGTTCAAACAAAACCTTAGTGCTGTGTATTGGCTAATGGTAATGGGAGTAGTACTCTAACAACTAGCTTTTAAAGCTTGTAAAAGTATAGTGTTAGGTCCAATAAGGACCTTATTGATAATGTACTTTGTTTAAAGTGTGGTCTGTACATCTGCATTTGCTTTCAGATGAACACCCAGTTGTCCCACATCTATTCATCAACAAAAGGCAACAAGACAACAACACAGACATTGAAGAGAAGTAAACCTTGTAACAAATTCAGATGCCAACTGTCCCCACTTTTATATTAACAGTACCATTATAGGACCCAATGATGTCACCCATGTTGTTGATGGCACTTTCCCTTGCTTGTCCTTTAACATGATTTACAGTATATGATACCATTTGCCAGAGTTGGTGTCTGAACCCTGCCTCTTTGGATTCTACATCAGATGAACCAGCCAGTCTCTGCAGAAGAGATTAAATTAACACAAATTGAGTATCAGGATACAAAACAACAATATAACAGTGGCCTAACTTTTCAGCTTGACAGAACAGACTTATGTGACCTCAGGATAGCAATAGTGAAATAGGAAACTTTGCCACCACAGTAAAGAAAGAGACAACTGAATCTGAATACCTTGGAAAGTTCTGATCTTTTACAAAAGAATAAACAAGGACAATGAGTTTTTTTTACCCATTGTATTACCTAATGATAATCGATATGGTAAAAGCCAGCCCCATCTTTCTTTGTGAGATCTACTGCTCACTCTGCTATTATATGCATGCATTAGCATCTCTCCCTTCTCCCCTTATCTCTCTATATTTAATGTTGTCCACTTTATGCATCTGATGAAGTGAGCTGCTCTTTACAAAAGCTTGTGCCTCAGTGAGTTGTTACTCTTGAAGGTGCTACCAGATTTTGTGCCTCCTCTGCATCTATTGCTTCACTTTAAATATTTTATTATATTACTTGGGAATATAATGTTCAGTACCAACAATACAATACAATACAATACAATACAATACAATACAATACAATACAATACAATACATATATTATAATTTATATTTATTTATACAATGTTACTCTAAACTCAGAAATAAAAAAGAACAAACAGATATTCATACAATAAACACAATATTGTTTCTATACAATCCAAAGTAACTAACCAAGTTACTGCCTCCAACAAAACATCGCCACACCAATTGATAAATGACAGAAATAAAGAGTAGTTTAAAGGAAAGCCTCTCTAATGAATAAACTCTATCCCATTTACAATAGGTGTTGTGCACGATGCAGAATGGAAGTAGCTTGGTCTGTGCTTAATCATTTTCCCCAAGATAACTTTGTTATAAACATCCTGTTGCCATTCATATCACAGAGATAAGGGCTGGGGTGAAATCCTACCCCATTCTGGGAACTTATAAAAGCAAAGACCAGGAATTAAGTATCACTTTCTCCTCACAGTGTACCCTGGAGGAAATAAGGTCAAAAGGGCAGGCTGCAACCTTGTAGGCACTTTATCTACAACGTAAACATTACTAAAGTGCATTCTGACTAAATTAACTCGCTCAGATCTGCAGTGTTTGCATTCCTGTAGTACTTAAGACCACGGGCTTTGCTTCTACTCTGGTTCTCAGCTCTGCCTTCTGAGTGTGAGCTGCTCTTGATAAAAAAAAAAGATGAGGAGAAGGGGGATAAACCCCACCCCCTCCAATTCACTCAGTTTTCTGTCTTTGAAAATTTGTACAATTTGTACGTTATCTTTTTTCTGAACATGCTAGTGCCCTTGATATGATCTTGTTGCTTGCTTGCTTACTTACTTCAGGGTGCCTTCAATTCAATTTGTTTTTTTTAAAAAAAAAAAACCTCTTGGCCACTGCCTGGGCTAGTCTCTGCAGTTTTCTAAACAACATTTTTCAGAAGTGGTTTGCCATTTCCTCCTTCCTAGGGCTGAGAGAGCATGACTGGGCCACAGAGTCCCATCTAGCTTTGTTTCTAAGGTAGGACTAGAACTCACAGTTCCCAGTTTCTAACCTGGTGCTTAACCAGAGCACCAAACTGGCTCTTTGTTATCTTAATAAGCAGGCAATATATTAAATGAGTAGCTCTGAATACTTAAGTTAAAAACTTTGGCTATATCTATTTATTCATACATCCTTTATTATAAAAGACAGTCCTTTATTTCAAACAGCTCTCATTTATTTATTTATTTATTTATTTATTTATTTATTTATTTAGACTTGTATGCCGCCCTTCTCCCGAAGGACTCAGGGCGGCGAACATACAAAAAGAACATATACAATAAAAATATTTGAATAAAAAACAAGTCTAAATTACAAAGAACAGCTAAAATGATAAAATTACAGAATAAACAAACTATTAAAACTACCTGCCCCATGGTCAATCCAGGCCGGCCTGCTGAAACAGCCAAGTCTTCAGGTCTCGACAAAAGGAGTGGAGATCAGGGGCCAAACGAAGATCCGCAGGAAGCTGATTCCATAGGGCGGGCGCTCTCACAGAAAAGGCCCTAGCCCTGGGAGCCGCCAGCCAACAATGCCTGACCGACGGTATTCCCAGGAGGCCCCTCCTATGGGAGCGCACGGGGCGATTGGACTGTGATGCGGGCAGGAGGCGTTCCCGCAAGTACCCTGGACCCAAGCCATTTAGGGCTTTATAAGTTGTTACTAACACCTTGAAGGAAACCCGGAAGGCAACCGGCAACCAATGCAAGGTTTATTTATCCCACATTTATTTCAGGTCAAGCCAAAGTGGGATACATACATACTGCTTCCGCCCCTCATTTTCCCCACACAAATCTCGAGAGGTGGATTAGGCTACTTTGATAAAAACGCTATGAAATAGTCACTCTTACTAATACACTGACTTGAAAATAGTGGTATTTTGAGCCTTTTTTATATTCTCAGTTGATGCTATGATATAATCTCAGAATTAACAGCAGACTGTTATATGGAAAATTTGAGTGGAATTTTGGATTTATATTTCGATTGGTGAATAGATAAAAATGAATGTTTACTATTAGTCACTTTAAAGGACACGTATCTGCCAAGTATGACTCAGTAGCAGTGTCTACTGTTGCGACATCTATTGACATTCCAATTTGCACCTGTAGCATTTTAAAGAGTGTTTCATCTTACTTAGTCCTATGATTCAACACTCCCCCATTACTCATTATAAAATTTGTAATGGTTGAATGGAATAAAAAAAGAGATTCGTATTCTGCCAAATCAGTGAGGAAAGATGTCAATTTCGATACCAAAAATCTCTGGATTCCATTGTGCTGATATAAAAAAAGGCTGAAGTAAATGTCATGTTTCTACAGATGCAATAATATTAATGCTCCATTTAAACATGGGCTTTTATAATGTTCTTTAATTGTTCCTTTTGAGGAGGAAGTCATTACACATATGAATTTTGACACAAACTGTAATATCCTTAGATATCTTGAACTATATTCCTATTGTATGGAAACTGGCAAGGAGAGTGCCCTTGTTATAGCTAAAAGACTTATCTTCAGCACTGAAAAAAATCTGTTTATGGTTAAACTACTCAATGGTCTACTAAAGGCTGTAATTAACAGCTTGTTATTAAGTCACATTGACTTTGGATGGGTATAATGAAATATGTCTAGCATTCATTAACATGTTTACATTCTTACATATGTACATGCAATAATGCATCCATGAATCCATAAATCATATGAATATATGATTTAGTTTCCTTTTTGTTTTTTGATTTTTTTTATAGATTTGTATATTTATTAAACACTTTTCCCAGTCTCTCTCCCCATACTGATTTTGATTTTTGAAATGTTAGTATTTAAGGGAAAATAAACAAGTTATTCTACTTATAACAATTTGTTTTGAGGTATAATACCCTAATTAGCTTTTCAGATTTAAATTCTTTTAAACTCTATTTTTTCGCTCATATATATCCAGAAAAATGAAGAATCTTTACATTTTCCCCCTTTTGAATTCCCTCTGCTTTTCTTTTCTTTTTAAACAGTGGAAGGAGAGGCAGTTTGATCTATTTGATCTAACTTTACCATTCTTTGAAGCTAGATTTGCCTGATCATTTTACACCCGTGAAAAGCTGTACAATAAAAATCATAAAACTCTTCAGGGTTTCACACTTGACAGCTAACAAAGCCGTTAGTATTCCGTTCAGCATCACAAACGGTGTGTTAATCCCGCACAGGACCTCATTCAGTACAAGATCTGTTTTCTTTCCAATAGTTTTCTTTTCAAACCACAATCAAACTCGCTTATATTTTGTTTGAGATTTGAAACAGCTACTACTTCATTGAGTTCACATAAAGGACTTGTTGTGCACTGCAATGTATACCTATGAAATGACGAAGGACCGGGTCATTCCTTCCTGTACTCAGCCCTTTGCAGTGGGAATAGAGTGTTTCCACTAAACCCTTTTTTATGTTTTTATTTTTTTGGCAGTGGGAAGGAATGGAAAGCTTTTGATTCCCATACCTGTGACAAATTGACAACCACCCTGCAAATCTCATGATAGCCATTCATAGGAGATTTGATACAGAGGGAAAAATCAATGCCCAAGTTGTCCACTTCCTGATTCCAACCGCCAAGAAACTGTTGACAAAGGAAAGATATCAAAGATAGCCTAATTCCGGGTAAAAAGATAAAAGCTGCTAAAAATGAAAAAAAAAATGTTTACAGTGAAGATGTTTTTTTTTTGCAAATAATTATTTATTTTTATTTCTTTAAGTACAACTTCAGGTGAACAGTGTGGTTCCAGGCTTTTAACATTTTTAATCAAACATGGCCATAATTACAGATACAGGTTTCATATCTATTTTCACATCATTATCTATTGCCAATTTTCCTTTTCATATTCTTAGAGTGAAGACGTTAATTTATGCTTTTGAACTGAGATAATTTTATTTTCCATCACGTGGCTCCTCTCCTTCAGTACATTCATGGGTGTGTGTGGGTAGGACTTCTTTTCACAGTTCCGGTCTGTTATTCTATTAGGGCAGTTACAATGGTATGGTGATAGGAAAAGGAACTCTGCTAAGGAATCAGCAGACATGACATCAAACCTTGGATCCTGCTAGCGAAGTTCCAGTTCAAAGCCATGGTCTGTGTTTTAAATATGAGCAAGCTATGATTTATGTGACTTCATGTTTTGCTATGGTAGACATCTTATTTATTTATTTATTTATTTATTTGAACTTATATGCCGCCCCATCTCCGAAGACTCAGGGCGGCTTACAACTAAAACAGGAACAATAAATACTTAAATTAAATTATAAGTTCAAACATTATAAAACCTTAAAACCATCCCTCCCCAAGGGGTCACAGCCGGGTTGGTCAAACAACCAGGTCTTTAGCTCACGGCGAAAGGTGCGGAGGTCAGGGGCCAGGCGGAGCCCCAGAGGCAGTTGATTCCAGAGGTCAGGGGCCGCGACAGAAAAGGCTCGTCGTCGGGAACCGCCAGCCGGCATTGGCCCGCCGACGGGACCCCGAGGAGTCCTTGCCTATGGGCTCGCACAGGGCGACCGGTATTTGATATTGGAAGAAGATGCTCCCTTAAGTATTGAGGACCCATGTCGTGAAGGACTTTGTATGTTAACACCAAAACCTTGAATCTCACCCGGAGCGCAACCGGCAACCAATGCAGGCCGCGCAGGAGGGGGGTCATATGGGAGAACCGGGTAACTCCCATCACCACCCGCGCCGCCGCATTCTGCACCAGCTGCAATCTCCGGATGGTATGCAAGGGCAGTCGAGCCTAGAGGTAACAAGGGCATGAGTGACCGTGCGCAGAGCGTCCCGGTCCAGAAAAGGGCGAAGTTGTCGAACAAGGCGGAGCTGGGCAAAGGCCCCCCTGGCAACGGCCCCCACCTGATCCTCCAACCGGAGCCGTACATCCAGGAGGACCCCCAGATTCTGCGCCCTATCCACAGTGGGTAACACCTCCCCCCCTATGGCCAAAGATGGATAATCTAGACTGGGCTGGGACGCCGATATGCACAGCCACTCAGTCTTGGCCGGGTTGAGTCGAAGCATGTTCCCGCTCATCCAGTTCCGTACCGCATCCAAACACCGAGTCATCAGGGAGAGGGCATCACTGATCTGGTCTGGGGTGGAAATGTACAGCTGAGTATCATCAGCGTACTGATGGAATTTCACCCCAAAACCACGGATGATCTCACCCAGTGGCTTCATGTAGATGTTAAACAAAAGGGGGGAAAGGACCGACCCCTGAGGGACCCCACAAGAGAGCACCCTAGGGGACGACCTGACCCCCCGCCAACACCGATTGCGACCGCCCCGAGAGGTAGGAGGAGAACCACCGAAGAACGGTGCCCCCACTCCCAACCCCTCAAGGCGACGCAAAGGATACCATGGTCGATGGTATCGAAAGCCGCTGAGAGGTCTAATAGGACCAGGACAGAGGAAAAACCCCTATCCCGAGCCCTCCAGAGATCATCCATCAGTGCGACCAATGCCATCTCCGTGCTGTACCCGGGTCGGAAGCCCGATTGATACGGATCTAGGTAGTCCGCTTCATCCAGGAAAAGCGGAACCTGCTGAGCCACCACACTCTCAACAACCTTCGCCAAAAAATGAAGAAATAAGATTGAAATAAGATTGGGGGAGAGAGGAGTTGATTAACAGTCCTACTATTGCTGATTACATCAGACTAAGGATACTTCTTCCTCCTATTTTCCCTACAACAATAAAAGTGAGGTGAGCTGACAGAGAGAGTAACCTGACAAGACAACCAGCTGACCATGCCTAAATCAGGATTAGAACTTTTTAGTCCAGCAGCTTAACTCTACTAAACTGGCACTCATTAATTCTATCTATCTATCTATCTGTATATCTATCTATCTATCTATCTATCTATCTATCTATCTATCTGTGTGTGTGTATATGTGTGTGTGTGCCTATAAATGTGTGTGTGCGTGTGTGTGTGTGTACTAGGAGTTGCAATAGTGTTAGATTAATAATATAACCACCTCACTCAAACTCGAAATGGATAAGTAAGGAACTCTGCTGCATCTCCTGCTCAGCCTGGGATAATGATGTACTGTATCATCACGGATCAGAGAATAATTCATTCACTGGTTTCATGTACATGTGAAACAAATAGAGTAGCGAGCCAAGTCTTGCATCCATCCTGGAGTATGCACAGTCTTGACCCTTCCTCCCCCATGACCACTGACTTAAATATCCTCCTAAGGAAGGATAAAATAATGCCCCTAAACTTCACAGGCAGTTCAGAAGTTGCATTCTCTCTAGGCCCCGATGTAATTTTGCTCTTGCATCCATGTCTGTTTTGTCTAGGCTCCGTTGGGGTTGAAACTCCATCCCACTCTCCAAAATCTTTCTCCAGAGGGGTGATTGGATACAGGATAGAAGTTGTCTTACCCAATTGGATCAAGAGATGGCCCCTTTTGGAAAAGCACGTTGCCACCACCAGTTCCTCTCTCAAGGCAGACAGTATCACCACTTTATCATAGAAGCAGATATCATCTCCCAATATCACCACTTTAGAAGCAGATATCACCTCCCAAATCCAGTTAGGTGCAATATATAAACCTCCGACATTAAAGAAACAAAGGGGGCATGTATCCAGCCTATTGAAGTATCAGGTGTTTCTTGTATTAAAAGGAAATTTCATAGCAGTTACCCAGACAATCAACAGATGCATCCTCCACCTTTCCAGAAATGGGAAATGTACATAGACTTTTGTTGTAAGAGTGCAAGAAAACAGTTTAGGGTTTTGTCATCATAAATTGTCTGTATGTTACGTGTGCCATTTAAAAGTAAACCACTTTCCCAAAATCTTAATCTTTCTCCTAATATTATTAATCTGGATTTTGAGAGACTTGTTCTTGTTTTGGATTTAATGTTTTCCACCCATCTCATCCCATGTGGTCCACCAAGTGGTACCATCAGCTCCAGGTACCATTAACTACAGAAGGTTGTCTGGTGGAGCCCAGCAGGAGAATTTTTCTGTCATGATGCATACTGTGGAATATCATTCTATCTGAGATTAGAGCAACCCCAAGCCTGCTAGTTTTTTAGACCCTAAACACTTGGCTTTGTGTTCAGGCCTAGGGTCCCAGGAGTATGTTAGAACCTATTTCTTGGTTTTGTTGACTGTCATTTATGAAGTTCAGCTGCTATGCTTTTTATTTTATATTATTTATATTATTGTTTTATCAATTGTATTGTAAACTACCCAGGGTGACTTATTAGATATATAATTCTAACTAATTAGATTGTTGCCTAACCAGATTACTAGAAGGAAGCTCTGACAACTGGTGGCAAATGCAGCAAAATATTAATATTTTGGGGAAGCTTAAAAGACCCCCCAGATGTCTTTTATAAAGTGCTGTTTTATCTTCATTTGGAACATAAATTCCCAATACCAAAGTGTTATCCCCCTATAGATTAACTTCCATCTCAACATATCTGCAATAGCCATTGGTCAGTATAAGTTTTGGGTACAGTTGAGAATTTATATATAAAACAACCCCATTTCATTTTTTCCATTTCTACTGGAGTAAATTCTTTGCCCAAATTTTTGTGATGAAATATTTTATATCCATTTTTTCTAATATGCATTTCTTGTAAGGAAATTGCATTTTGTTTTAACTTTTTCATTTATATTCTACAATTCCTGCAATCTCCTCATGAGGAGCAGCTATCCAGAGCACAACTGGCCAATCTCCTCATCTCTCCTTTCTGGAGATAATTTAATTGGCAAGAATTTGCCACCTGTCAATCTTTGTCGTAATACTCTCACTGCTCATGCAGATACTATCAATGTGCCTGCTCCAGAGGACTCCATCTTCTGTTTGTACCCTGTGAGAACGAGGGCCTGTGATTTGAGTTATTTCAGCAGGAATCCATGAAGGTTCACCCATAAGGTTCTTAGCATAAACAGAATCACCCACACTGAACGTGCGAACTTTGCTAGTGGAATCTAGTGGTGCGTTGGGTGCGTAAGAGGGATGAAGGCGGTCAAGGGGAGACCTAAGTTTCCTACCCATCAACAACTCTGCTGGGGATAAGTTAGTTGATGGGTTAGGAGTGATGTGCTGAACACTAAGAAGTTTTTCAACTTTCTCAGTGATGTCCCCAGGACCCAATTGCTGAAGCTTTTCCTTGGTAAAACGTACCCTGCGTTCAACCCGGCCATTAGCCGAAGGATGCCCAGGGGCAGTCAGGGCATGTCTGATACCCTGTTGTGCTAAATAGGATTCAAAAAGTTTGGATGTAAATTGAGGGCCATTGTCAGAGACAAGAACATCAGGTAACCCATGGGTTACAAAAAGCTTTTTGAGCTGCTTGATGACAGTATCAGTTGTGGTGGATGCCATAGGGATTACCTCTAGCCATTTGGAATATGCATCTACTATAATAAGAAAGGTGTGCCCTCTGGTAGGGCCAGCGAAATCAATGTGAATCCTAGACCATGGGCCCCTAGGACATTCCCATTCCTGTTTGGGGGCGAGAGGTGGGGCAGGCCTGACTACCTGACAGTTGGGACAAGATGCAACCCAGTTTTCAACCATTTTGTCATTCCCTGGCCACCATACATAACTCCTGGCCAATCCCTTCATCCTTACGATACCAGGATGATCCTCATGTAACATTTCCAAAACCTCTCTTTGCAGTTTTGCAGGAATAACCACCCTGTTACCCCACAAAATACATCCTCTTAACACAGATAATTCAGTTTGCCTGGACTTAAAAGGTTGGGCAAGGTGAGGTAGATCTTGAAGAGGCCAACCTTTCTTAATCCAGCCTATAATAGGAGCCAATAAAGTGTCTTTGGCAGTCTCTCTGGCAATTTCAGCAGCGTGTACTGGAAGCTTGGCAACAGTTTCTAGGAAAAAGGTGTGTGCCTCAGGTTCACAGTCCTCCTTGAGATAAGGAAGTGGGCAACGACTCAAGCCATCAGCATGTCCAATGTCCTTGCCAAGCTTGTGGATGAGCTTGTATGAATAAGCAGCAAGAAATTCAGTCCACCTCAGCATTCTTGGTGACAGGATAGTGGGTGTAGGTTTGTCTCCTGCCACAATGCCTAACAAAGGTTTGTGATCTGTGACAATGGTAAATGTTCTCCCATATAAATACTCATGAAATTTCTTGATAGCTGCAAAATTGCCAATGCTTCCTTGTCCAATTGGCTGTAAATCCTCTCTGCTTTGGTCAAGGTGCGGGAGTAAAATGCAATAGGGGCTTCCCTCCCGCTGGGAAGCCTGTGGCTCAAAACCCCCCCCCACTCCAAAAGGGGATGCATCACAAGTCAGTACAACAGGTAAATTCTCAGAGAACTGTATCAGTACAGCATCAGATGTGATTAGTCTTTTAATACTGTTAAATGCTGATTGTTCCTTCCTGCCCCAGACCCAAACAGACTTTTTGTCAAGTAATCTGTGTAATGGTTCTGCAATGCTTGCCTTCTGAGGTAGGAACATGTGATAAAAGTTAATGAGTCCAAGGAAAGCTTGCAAATCTGTTTTGCATTTTGGTCTAGGGGCTTCTTTGATTGCTTGAACCTTGGCATCTGTAGGATGGATGCCATGCTTGTCAATCATGTAGCCCAAGAACTCAACCTTGTCAGTTCTAAGAGTGCATTTTTCTTCCTTGACTTTTAACCCCCTTTTTCTTGAATCTGGTAAGGACTTCTCTGAGTCTCTCTTGTAATTGAGTGTCATTTTCAGCAGAGATTAACACATCATCAAAGTAAGGCACTACCCCTGGCAGTCCTTGGAGCATCCTTTCCATAAGGCTTTGGAAAATGCCTGGTGCCACGCTTACTCCAAACTGTAACCTTTTACATTTGAAGGCACCTCTATGAGTCACGATGGTTTGGGCCTCTGCAGTGGCATCATCAACTGTTAGTTGTTGATATGCCTGGGCCGGATCCAATTTGGCAAAGACTGTACCCCTGCCAAGTGAATGTAATAAATGATGCACCACTGGAACTGGATATGCGCTCTGCTGAAGTGCATGGTTCAATGTCCCCTTATAGTCTCCACAGATTCTTACTGACCCATCAGTCTTGACTGGTGTGACTATGGGTGTCTCCCATCTGGAGTGGTCAGTGGGCTCTAAAACTCCTTGAGCTATTAGTTTATCTAATTGTGCATCAATTTTTCCCTTTAAGGCAAATGGGACCCTTCTGGGCTTTAAACAAATTGGGGGCACCTTGGGATCTAGGTTGAAAGTGATAGGGGTCCCCATATACTTGCCCAATCCGTCGCTGAAGACCTCTGGAAACTCAGACTTCAAGGCCTCCTCCCATTCAGTGTTGCTCACGTGATTGATGCCAGTCACCTCGATGCCTAGTGGATTGAACCACTCAAGTCCCAGCAAGCTTGGGCAGTCTTTGTCCACGATGGTCAGGGGCAAACGTTTGGTGTGGCCTTTGAACTTCACGTTGAATTCTCTTGTTCTAACTACTGGAATCTTGTTCCCTTGGTAGTCTTTAAGAATCAGTGCTTGTTTCTGGAAATGCTTCTTCTGAATGTTGGGAAGTAGCCTGTGAATAGTGTTCCATGACACCATAGATAAATAGGAGCCTGAGTCCACTTCCATTTGGCAAGGCCTTCCTTCAATTAGTACCTTCACATGTATTTTTCTGCTTCTTAAGGGTGAAGAATGACCAATAGTGACTGTTTGATGAGTTTCATTCTTCCCATTTGCTCCTGTGTTGCGCCCCATTTTCTCACTGAAATTGTTATGCTTGAATTCTTTGTCAGAAAACTTCTTTCTGCTTGGTGGAGTTCTGGATGATTTGCAGACTCTTGGTAGGTGACCTCTTTTTTCACAACGGAGGCAGATGGTATCAAGAAACTTGACCCCCCCACAACCTCTGCAATAAAAGTCTTGCCTCTTTCTTCCAAGGTCTTTCCTTTTCTTCTCCATTCTGAGTCTATAAATTCCTTCCTCCACCTCACTACAGTCTGAATCAGAATCTATTTGCTCGCAATGGGTTGTTGTGGATTTTTCCACATCAGGATGGCTTGTGGCCTTGTTAATTTTCTTCATGGCTGCTGCTGAGGACTTGGTAGCTTCCGCTGAAGAAGCTTCTTCTATGGCCTCCTTAAGCGTGATCTTAGGTTTCATTAATAATTTGCTCTGCAAAACCTTGTCTTTTAGGCCTCTTCAAAGTCAATAAACTCACATGCACCCCCAATGTCCCTTAAACTTGCCACGAAGTCATTAACGTTTTCGCTTTCCCCTTGATCCTGACGGTAGAATTCGTGTCTCTTAATGAGGCACGATACTTGTGGCGTGTAATGGGCTCTTAATAACTTTTCCAAGTCGGGCCAGTCCATTACCTTCACGTCTGCAGCTCCCGCTAATGCCTTCGTCATCTTGAAAATGGCTGGACCGCAGTGGGTGAGAAAGACCGCCCTCTTCCGCTTGTCGGAAATGTCAGCGAGATCGTTTCCCTCCAAATACATTTGGAAACAATCCGCATACGAGTCCCAGTCTTCTGCCGTCGGATCGAACGGGGCTGGGGGGGTGTTCAGCACAGCCATCTCTGTCAGCTTGTTCTCCGCGTTGTCTTATCTTCGGGAAGGATCCCACCTTCGTCGCCAGTGTTAGGTTTGCATGAAGAGTCAGACGCGGAGTGCTTCAGTGAAGAGTTTATTAGTGACTACAGCTCATAACAGACCCGATTTGGCTGGGCTGTGGCTGCTACTTATAGCCAGCAGCCGCAGTTGCCAGCCAATCAGAGTGCAGGGTTTTCCCGCACTTTTTAAACCAATCATTTCTGACATTTTACAAGAACAGTTCAAACTTAACCAATGACATTCAAACCTGCATACATAACAAGATAGATGGGGTTTGAGTATGGACCAAACCTAGTGGGGAGGGGTGTTATGTATGCAGAGTTTGAAATGATTGGTTGTTGAAGTACAGAGTTTGAAATGAGTGGTTGTAAAAAGTGCGGGAGTTTCCTGTACTGCGATTGGCTGGCAACCGCGGCAGCCGGCTATAAATAGCTGCCGCGGCTAAGCCATTCGGGTTTGTTCTGAGCTGAAAGTCACAATAAATAAGAGCTGAAGCACTCCGCTTCCTGTCTCTCTATGCAAACTTAACAGATAGGATTTGGATTTCTGTGACTTTGGATACTAATGTTCCTAAAATGGAGATAGTACCAAAGATTTTATAAAACCATAAATCAATTGTTTTAACTTTTAAAAGGAAAAATGGCTCAGTTGGAGATTGAATGAGATGTTGTTGCAAAATGAAACAATAATGGAGGATTGTATCATGAAACTATAAGAATTTCTTGAGAATAATCTTAATAAAGACATAGAAGTAAGAATGGGTTGGGATGCCAGCAAAGCTTTATGAGAGGATATCTTATATAATGTAACAGTGGATCAGTGATGGGATTCAAAAATTTTTTACTACTGGTTCTGTGGACGTGGCTTGGTTGGTGTGGCAGGGGAAGGATACTGTAAAATCTCCAGTCAGAGGTGGTATTTGCTGGTTCTCCGAACTACTCAAAATTTCCGCTACTGGTACTCCAGAACTGGTCAGAACCTGCTGAATACCACCTCTGCAGTAGATTTAAAAAGAAAAGTCAAGCAAAAATACAAATAATTTTTGATGAGGTTAAAAAAAAAGAGTTTAAAAAGTCCCCTGAGAGGAAAACTATTAGCCACCAAGTGAAGCTTCTACAAAGACAATTATCTATGTAAACAATAAGAAAGGTAGGAAAAAGATGGTTATGAATCTGCAAATAAACAAGGGAAATGGTTGGCATATAAACTGTAAAAACAGAAAAGAAAATGTTACTAAAGTTATAAGAAGGAAATACTGTAATAACAGATAATGCAAATATGTGAAAAGTATTTCACCACTATTATTCTACTTTATAGAAAGGTCAAGAAATTTCCTTGGAAAAAAATAGGCGAGTGTTTACATAAATAGAATTTACTGAAACTTACATTATGTTTTGCATTGCTGCATTATAGACGTATCCTGTTTTAACTGCTTTTAACATTTCTCTATTTGTTTTACTCTTAAATGAGTCCATATGAAAAACGGTTAATTTTTAGTTTTAAAAAGGGGGTTGTTTTTAGCTCCAAGATTGATGGGGAAAAATAATGCAATTCTGAATTCATATAATTTTTATATAATCTTTTAAAAAAGGAGATTTGAGTCCAAGTGCCAACCACATCTTGTTGTCTGTCTCCATCGCTTGGTCCAGGCATTTGGCCTCTGGTGAAAATAAACCTGAGAGAATTGGGAGAAATGATCACTTCACTACTGGGTCCACCCAGGGAGGAAACAGGAAATAATTTTAAGAGCTTTGCGATGCACTTCTAAGGAGTACTTCACATCTGGCACAAGATATGCAGCTCTCCTCAAAGAGTTAAAGCAACCAGGTGCAAAACTGATGCGGTTGCTTTAAAAACTCACCCCAGTTTTATGTGATAGGTGTGTGGACCACTGCTTTGTTTGGAGGGGAGTCCAAGGAAATTGAGGTTCATGTATTGCTTAATCCCATTTATAATCATCTGATAGTGATCTCAGCCAATAGTGTGATTCAACTGGTGTAACAACTGGTTTGGTGAGCACGCACGCTTGCTCCATTTTTTAAAAAGCCCATTTTCACCTCTATTACTTACCTTCAACTGCAGCCCCTGTGAATAAAACAGCTAAGGCACAGCAAACTGCTCTGCCACATGATGTTGTGGTTTGCCGGCAGCAGGTGTGGACGGTTGAGGTCTCGGAGAGCGAGGACTCAGATGAGGGGTCTACACGTGATGCAGGGATGGGGCCAGGACCATCAGGGAGTGGAATGCTGCCTTCGGAGATTGTGGAGGCTGGCAGCAGTGATGAAGAGGTTGCTAAGGAGCCTGTGCCCAGTGCGCATGCGCGCAGGGCTGCTCGAAGGAAAGAGCAGCTGCAGCAGCACAGGCGACTCAGGAATAAGGCTGCAAGGTAATGGCCCCTCCCTCAAGATAAAAGCCAGCTGAGAAACCGGAGCTCTTTGCAGGAAGCAAATAAGTTTTTGCACTCAAGCCTTGTGGACGTTCGGACTATCTTGGTTGGTGTTTGGAGATTCTTTATGTTTGAAATATTTCTCAGTGACTTTATCTAGTGTTCTTGGCAGCCTTGCCCCACCTTGGCAAGGTTCGTTCTTATCAGAGATAATTAATTTGAAACAGCCTTTTAACTGTGAAGGAACGGAATTCGTAAAGAATCATTAAAAGGTTTTTCTATTACCTCTGTTCATGTTTGTTTCCTTGGAACAAGGTTTGGGTCAGAACATGTGAATCAGCTGTTTTCTAAAAAAAAATGAAATAAAGCACAGGAAACAGCAGGGGTGGGCAGGCCCACATGCTCATCAGAGCAAACTGGTTCAGAGTCAGCTGATCATAGGAACTAGGGGTTCACCTGAACCGGTCTGAACCAGGAGAATCCCACCCTTGATCTCAGCTTCTTAAATGTGGACTCTTAGATCAGCAAAATGCTATCACCCACACACAAAAGCAATTGGTCTGCATTCAAGGCCAAAGAATCTTCAAAGGAACAGTAACCATATAGTTTGAAGGAAGGAATAAGCTTATAAATAACCCAATTAAACTATCATAGGAAATTAACTGAGCTCTGGAAGGGGAGAGAAGAAAGATAAGTGTAATGGCCCATGCTAAAGGAGTCTATACCAGGTTTTACTAAAATCTTAAGAATGTGTGTCACTTAATCTTTTCCTGAAGGATTCACTTGTGCCACCAGTTGTAGTTGCTGGTACATTGAACCTTCATATAACTAAATTGACAACCTTCCCTTCACCAACTCCTCAAATTGCTAGGACTATTTTTACATGTTGGGAACATTGAGGTACCATGTAACATCTGCAAGTTTACAAGTTAGTACATTTATATTGCTCACAGAGACTGAATAACAAAACAACAACTGGCCTTTCTGGCTGATAGTTGAGCACAGATTTCAGCTAGTTGATGCTCAACCATTGGCAGGCAACCCCTGAAGTCGTCTGTTGGCACACAAGGTTTCAAAACCTTGATGTGTCTGCAATGCTCTTTACTAGTTGGAGTGGCAGTGATTTCCTTGTCAGCAAATAATTCACAATTGGCATGTGAATATTTTGGGAAACTTTGTAATGGTAAATGATCAGTCATGACATCATTTGGTTAGCTTGGGGCTTCTTGTAATTTATTGCTGGAAATGCATCCTATAAAAAAACCACCCTCTAAGAGCTGCTTAAGGCTAGTAAGTCTGTTTATTGCACATACCAGGTTCAGAATGGAAGTGGCCTAAATCTACTCAGATACACCAATTGCTAGGGGCCATATTTCAGAGCTTCCAGATTAATTCCCAGCCACATTCTGAAATTTTTTGGTGCAACCTAGTAATGGCTTCTGTGATCTGGTTCTCAGTTGTGGCCAATAAAGATGGTTAAACTTTCAAAAGTTATTTCTTTGGTGTTGGGACAGAGGGGAAAATACTTTTAGAGTTTGTTTTCTAGAGTGAAAAATCTGGGATGGACATTATCTGGAAAACAAGATTTATTTTTACCTGATGATATTGATGTGAAGTATGTTAAGAAACGTTTTAGCTGAAAAGTGGGGTATGCCTAAAATAAAAATAGCTCAATAATTGAGTTCGCTAGCAGCATCTAAGGAAGGGATAATCAGAATAGTACAAGCAATAGTATTCCTTGTGATGGTCTATGGAAGTGAAAATTGGACTTTGAAGCACTGGATGGGAAGAATACTGATGCTTTGAACTTTAGTATTGGAGAAAATACCGTGTTTCCCCGAAAATAAGACCTACCCTGAAAGTAAGACCTAGCACTATTTTCTAAACCTGCCCTAATATAAGACGTACCCCGAAAATAAGACCTAGTGTAAATCTCCAGTTCCAGGAAGACTTTTCAGGGAGCAACCATGCACCCGCAAAACACCCCCCCTGCACACTCACACCCACTATTTGGCACCATAAATATATAAGACCTACCCCGAAAATAAGACCTAGTGTGTTTTTGGGAGCCAAAAAAAATATAAGACAGTATCTTATTTTCGGGGAAACACGGTACCATGGACAGCCATAGAAAGAAGTCAATGGGTCATGAAACAAATCAGCCCAGAGTTTTCACTCAAGGCACAAATGATTGTGTTCAAATTATTCTACTTCAGACATCTTATGCAAAGACCTGGCACCCTGGAGAAGGGTCTAATGCTGGGGAAACTGGAAGAAAGAGAAGAAGAGGTGACCAACAGCAAGGTACATGGGTTTAATTACAGTGGTGATGAGTGCATTGTTGGAATATATGGAGAATCAGATTGGGGACAAATCATCCTGGAGAAAGTTTACCTATGTGGTCACTGTGAGTGAACACAGACTTGTTGTCACATAATCAACTTAATGATGAGATACCATTATTACGTGAAATTAGTTATGTCCAAAACAGCAATAGTCTTCCATTTCTTTGCCAATGCCTTCTTTGTTTCATCAAGAAGTTAAGTGCAAATTTGTTCTACCTAACAAATTGTAATTATTCTGGTAAAGAGAAATGTAGGAGGTGAGATGATGGCTGGAATCTAGGAATATTACGTCATTGATCAGCAATTGTCCCAGAGGGGAGGGGAAAAATGGGGGAGCATTTAATGAAAAGATAATTTACTTAAGGCAATAATGTAAGCAGAAATTTAAGGAGAGAGATCTCTTTTTTTGAGAGAGAGAATTTGACAGCTCCCTTCATTTTCATCTCAAATCTGCTTTGAAAAAGACTACTGTTCTACTTCAAAAGGAGAGAAAATACAGGAAGGCAGTGGGGAGGAAGGTGGAGACCCCATGATGTAAAAAAAAAAATCATTCACTGCAATATTTTCTGGGAAGTCTACCTGCTCTGAAGTCCAAGTTGAAAAGGCTCCTTTGAGAATATTAAGGAAACATTTATAGCACATCTTGCTAGATTCACACATGATGGCTTTGACTCCAGTACATTGGATTTTTTTTTTTAGTAAAGTGTACTTTGGATAAAAAAAAATAAAAAAAAGCTGGGCCAAAGTGGCATATGGGTCAGTATTTCCAGAATGTTTCCACATCAGCTTTAACAAAACAGTTATTAACCACATAAGGTTAAAGAAAGATCTAGTTGGGTCTTAAGACTGTTTTATATATATAATGTATAGGATGTGTCGTGCCTCTAAAACACACTCTTGCTTAATCTTTTCTGTTTCCAATATCCTGTCAGATAGATCATGTCTTAAAGCTGCATTTCAAAACTTGTGACTAAGAGAACCAAGACACATTTCTTTCTACTGTACAGGTAGTCCTCAACCTATGGCCATAATGGAGCCTGTCCATCAAGATGGTCATAAATCAGGTCACTGAGCTGACTTTATGTTCTTTTCTGAGGCAGTCATTAAGCAAACCAATAGCTGGCTCTGGGCCAGTTTTGCCCGTAGAAGAAAAACACAATCACACGACCACAGAACACTGCAAATGGCTGTAAATGCAGGCCAGTTGCCAAGCACCCAAAAGGCAGGGCATTCATTTCCCAGTTGAGGAAATCATTTCATTAAACTTCACTATCTTGGAGGGGGAGGAAAATGCAGATGGAAAGAAGGAAACCTTTTCTCTTCAGAAGGGAATTGGTTTCCAGTCGCAGTAGCAATTTCTGCATATTGAGAGTATATTTTTCAAAGATAAGACTAGTTGTGCAGGCAAGCAAGTGAAAGCCAACTCAAGGATTCCTTGCCTTTGCATGTCTCCACTTTACGTGCAGAGCCATATTCATAGTTTGAAATATTTTCAAAAGGTTTGAGAAGTGCAATGAGTTGCAGTGACAGAAAAGTAGCAAAACTGTGTGTGCGTGGTGATGGTGGTAGAGTCCTTGAGCAATCAGAAGTGCTTCTAGTCATGCAAAAGATTTTCCTAAGGTCAAGCCATAAAAATCAGCACACATCATGGTGATTTACAGCAACCGAAGATTTGTTCATGGATTATTATTTGCTTGCTTCTGTTTTGCTTTGTAAGCAGCTATCGCTACTGAATGAGGTTATTTGCAGCTCTCCAAGTATTTCAAATAAAATTATGGAGAAATAACCAAGGAACCTAAAGACATTACAATCACAAGAGCATAAAATAACATTTGACAGTAAAATATTTATTTTCTTATAAGTTTCAGATAAAGTTGCCAAACTGATTGTGTATAAATTCTGCTGAAAAGCCATAGTGGAGCAGAAACCTTGATTTGCAAACTTCAGCCCAAAAAACCTTTTATGGCAGAAAGATAGATCTTGTGCAAAGAAAAAAAATGAATGAGCACAGTCACTCTTAACTGCTCAGCACTCTTGATCTCACTAGCAGAATACTTTTCTGAGAAGTATTGCGTGTTGGTGTGGCTGTTTGCAAAAAAATAGAATAAAATAGTCAGCTGCTTAGTTTTACTTAGTTTTACTGAAAGAGTCTCCAAACTTGGCAACTTTTTTTAAAATTACATTTATATGCCGCCCTTCTCCGAAGACTCAGGGCGGCTTACAATTTTTGGGGGATACAACCCAGTGTGCTCAGCAATAGCCTTCCTTCCATTGTATATGCCTGCTTATTACTAAGTGGCATTTTTACAAAGTCAGCTTATTGCCCCCAACAATCTTGGGTCCTCAATTTACCTACCCTGAGAGGATGGAAGGCTGAGTCAACCTTGAGCCTGGTGGGATTCGAGCCTACAGTAATTGTAGGCAGCTGGAACTTAAATGCAGGCATTTAACAGCCTGAGCCACCAAGGCCAACTTTAACAGTTGTGGATTTCAATTCCCAGAATTCCCCAGCCAGCATGGCTGAATGAGGAATTCTGGGAGTTGAAGTCCTTAAGTCTTAAGGTTGCCACAGTTGTTTCACCTCTGTTTTACTGTAATAATATTGAGAAAATACAACATTGCCACATGTTTGTGAGTTCAAAATTGGAATATAGTTACTGTCTTGGGATCTTATAGTTGAATGACCTGGGGGACTTTAATTTTACCTTATTTATGTATTTAACTCATCTGCAAAGCCTGTTTTGGAAGACTTTAAAAGATGATCTTTAAGAAGGAAGATCCATTCTGTAGTTTCCCCTCTGGATTTACAGTTCAGCTGGACTTGGAAATGTAAAATTTTCATTATTTGGGGGAAAGTATACTTATGTTTTGATTGGATCCAATGAAAGGTGGTAGCTAGGTACATAAACTTGAAATCTGACCTTTGTTAACATGGCTTTGAATTCTTACCAAAGATAATTAAGAAATTTCTGGCTAAAACAGTACCTAGGCTTAATTTGTTTGTTTAATGAATGTATGCTATAATAATCACCCATCTACCAAGGGAACTCTGGGCAGGAAAAATATAACACATAATGCAAATTGACAATCAATTAAGGGAAACTGGTCAAGAACACTTAAAATTTCTCATGTTAACATATCAAACATATACACATCCAGGTGAGAAGCCATTAACATCCTGGCCCCAGAATCTGGGTGAAAAGCCAGGTCTTCAATAGCCTTCCCCAAAGCCAGAGGGGTTAGGGCTATGCATATCTGAGGGGGAGGAAATTGTTTTGCAGGACAAGCACCACAATAGAGAAAGGGTCCATGAAATGGCACTGCTTTACTAATGGGACCTAGAGTGTATGTGATATTTTAGCCAAATTCCATGGCATTTACTGTAACTACTATCTTATTCTCTCATCCTAGTGCAAAGAGGCCTGTTCTCTTGTATAATTTCAAGGTGACCTGAATATATAAAACACCATTAAGGGCTACACCACTTCACATTTTGCTCAATGAACGACATAGTTTGAAGATACTTTCAATACTAGATTGATGTCTCTAATGCTGTGAAAGGCAAACATTTTCACCAATTCAAAACAGAGGTCTTTTCTGAAATAAACTACTTGAATTCTCTACCTATAACTCTTCCTTTCCATTTCTCATGTGATTGCTTTTGTCATTCTTCAACACTGTCTCAAGCTTGCATCTGATTATATAGCAGGATACAAACTGAGGTTCAGGAAGGAGTGAGGCTACACTTTTGTGTTTTTGTTGGGTTGTTGTTTTTTCTTATACAAAATCATTTAAAATGTTAACTTAAATAGTCTACAACCCCCAAGATCAACAGAAATGAAAAAGTAAATGTACTGTATGCAACATGAATGTCAACAGGAGCATAGAACCAAAATCACATGAAGTATTAGTACTGCTTTATAAATTCTTAATAAGACTTAGACATAGAATAACATAATTGCCACTTTAAATGTACACTAATACATTAAAATGAAATTTCATTGCATTACAGCTCTCAAAGGGTCACCACCTCCAATATACACTACATACACCTGACAATCAATCAATCAAGCATATACCCACATATATTATATGATACAGAGAAAAAATAGAGTCTAGTTCGGATGTATACATGTAAGACCACACCCGGAATACTGGATCCAGTTTTGGTCACCATATTATTTAAAAAAATGATGAGACTTTGGAAAAAGCGCAAAGATGATTAAAAGCCTGGAGACAAAAACATATGCAGAATGGTTGCACAAAATGGAAATGGCTAGTGAAGAGAAGAACTGGGGTGACATGATAGCAGTATTCCAGTATTTGAGGGGCTTCCACAAAGAAGAGGGGATCAACTTATTTTCCAAAGCACCAGAAGGCAAAACAAGAAACAATGGATGGAAACTAATCAAGGAGAGAAGCAATCTGGAATTAAGGAGAAACTTCCTAACAGTGAGAACAATTAACCATTGGAACAGCTTGCCTCCAGAGGTTCTAGGTGCTTCATCATTGGAGGTTTTTAAGAAAAGACTGGACAGCCACCTGTCTGAAATAATATTGGGTCTCTTGCTTGAACTGAACTAGAAGACCTCAAAGATCCCTTCCAGCTCTGTTCTGATTGAATTATTTTACTTGGCTAGTTCACAACAAAAGCTGAAGAAGTACAGTATTTTCTTAGATATTAATGAACATTTCAGCAAAACTTTTTTCTTAATAATCTTTGAGATTCAAAATAACTCTAAAGGTCAACAAACCTTTGCTCTATAAGTCAGCAAACATGTGCGATCTGGTAGATAATTACTATACAGAGGACCATAAAGAGGTAATACCCCTAGGATTACCTAATGTTCGTATTTATCCAGAGCCTGAGGATACATGGAAATAAATCCAGAGTTACAAGTTTTATTGTTTGCTTTATGAACCAAAAACTGTATATCTTTTGTTCACACATCTTCAAAAACATTCAGAGCCCATCTCAAAGTACAGCTGGCCAGGTTGGAGTTCCTAAAGAATCAGGGTGAGAAAGCAACCCTACATACTGTCTTCTTCTGGGTCATGCCTCCAAAGAACTATAGTTTTCACCTACATTTGTAACCTCTGCCAAATTAAGTCAGTCCCAGCTTATTATTTTTGTCATCTCTCTGGTGTCCCTTGTTTCTTTTCCCCAGGAGTGTCATTCAGTGAGATCTGCCTCTTGCTGAATATTCTTAGGGGTCTTCATTTTGAAATTTGCCCAGATGCTACATAACCTGAAATCTACCAGAATCTGTGATCTTTATCAAATGAGTCTCAGGAGCATCATCTTTTGTGTACCTATTTGTACCTTCAAGCAAATAATGTAAGAACAAGCATACATCAATATGTGCGATAATGTTGCTAGCAATACCATGACCGAAACTTTTAATTTTTTAATTTGGGGGAAATTCCTGGGTTAAAAGGACAAGATTTCTTATGAATTGGTAAACTGTTAATGAGTATGGCAGAGAAAATAGGTATAAGTGGGAGTTTTCAAAATGAACTATGCAAGGAATGCAATGCCTTAAGGCTCTGGGTTCAAGACTAACATGTTTAAGAAAAAGCAGGGAGGCGAATATGAGTAAGTTTGAGGATTATAATTATTCAAGGTAGTAAAAACAAAAAGAAGTGGCTAAGAATCCAGAAAGATCTCTCACAAATAGTTGAAGGGCAATTAAAAGAACAAATACAACTCAGTGTAAGTGTAAATTGATGCCTCCTGAGGCAAAAAGGGGAGTAAAATACTCAGTGCTGTGGTCTGAAGTGACAGTAATTAATTGGAGGGGGGGAATTAAGGTATGGTAACCCAATTCCTTGGATCCATCCATGCAGTTTCCTTGGCAAGTACAGAAGTGATTTTCCAATGCCTTCTTCCGGGATGATTTATGATTTCTTAGTCTAGCTACAGCTCTGGTGTTCCTCACTTATCTCTCATCCACTAATTAGGTCCATCCCTGCTTAACTTCTAAGTTGTCATTGCTACTGTGTATTCACTAATATTGACTGTGAAAAAGATGAGGTAATAATTATTCACAAAGAGATCCAGTGTTTTATCATGTGATCAGTCATGCAATATATGTTTCCCACAGAGTTCTTGGTAAGATGCAGAGAAAGATTTGGAACAACCTTCGTATATAGAAGGGTTAAACATTGGAATTTTTTTTCAGTTTAGAAATAATGGGAGTCAGGGGAGAAAATGACTGGGGTTTGTAAGGCATGTGTGTTGTGGAAGAAGCATAAAGGGATGAGAGAGAAAATGAAGTACTTAGTGGTGTAATGTAACTGCTGGAAGCCCTCAGAGGTATAGCAACATACAAATTTAATAAATAAGATGTAAAATTAATATGATCAATGTATCTGTTCCTCTATGTTATTAATATCTGCTTTTCTTACAGGTGATAGGAAAATTTCATGCAATAACATTCCTTTCAAATAGATGAACATTTCCTATAAACTCAGGCTCTGTAGTGTTTTGGATTGTTGTTGTCACATGGAGAAATCCTGTAGGATTTATCAGGGTGTTTACCACCAGTGAGGAAGCTTTGACTAACGTCAAAGTGATGAGGAAATGGATTAAAATCTGTAGAGACCATTATATTGGACAGAGCATGTGTTTTGTGTGCTGAAGGCTCCAGGTGCACTCCTTGGCATCTCCAGTAAGAAGGAAGTGGGTAATGGAAAAGTTCTTCCTATGATGAGAACATAAGGAGCTCCTCAGCAGGCAAAATAGAAATGGATGACGAAGAAGATAGAAAGACGTTATTTGGCCTGGTTCAAGTACACTTTTGCTTAAACTAATGGAAATGTTCAACTGCTGTTCACATGGAACCCTTCTCCACTTTGGCCTTCAAAGTTTTATTTGAATATTTGCTGCTACCACCAAGATCTGCGCCTGTGGCAGCTCCACCTTACCTTGGGCTCTAGGCTTTAGCTCCGTGGCTCCACATGGCTTGCATTGTTTGAGCTTGATGTCCATCGCTACTGCCATCCAGTACCACTCATGGATCTGGTCAGGGACCAATCGGTAAACACACACATTTAGCAGCTCAAAGTCCAGGCCCTCTTTGAAGAAGTAGACCAGTAGCCTCTCCAGCCACTGGTCAAATAGAGGGCAAATAGAGAGGCCACTGGTGAAATAGAGGGCAAATAGAGGGCCAATAGCTGCATATTTGTTCCACTTCCATTCCAAAATGTTTACCTATTTTCTGGGGTCTTATTTTTAAAATTTCTTCCTGATGACCATCACTGGAGGGGATTTTCAGCTGTTTCCCTATGCAAGGCTCTTCTGAAATAAGACCACTATGGCCCACACAAACAGCAGTATTTCGTTCTAAAAACAGGGTGAATTTAAGTTACAATTGAAGACGCTGCATCATCAGTCAACAGCTCCTTTTAAGTCTCATGTACACAAGAAAATATTGAAATAAAGACTAACTGAACCTGTGGAAATGACTGCTGTAAACATGAAATGCCTATCCAGACATCAAAATGATGCAAACTTAAAAGAAAGTTGAAGGCCAAATGCATGAAGGAATTCTCAGCTGGAAAAATAAAAAAATGTTATTAATTCTCATGCAGTAGTGGCTAATTTATTTCTTATGTCAATATAAACTAACTAAAAGTTATTTGGAAGCCCCAGAGAATGAGGTAACTTCTTCTTTCCTCATGAAGGTTAGCCATGGAAAATATCAGTGGATCCTTTTATTTATCAGCTCACACAGTTTTTTTCCTGAATTTGACATTTCAAAAAAAAAGTTTTGATTAATGTTACATTAACCAAATGTAACAAGATGAGATGTGAGATGAGAAAAAAGAAGGTTTTTTGTCAATATATGTAGTTATGCACCACAAAGGATCAAAGAGACAAGTAACCTGCAATCAAATGGAGGAAAAAAACCCAGCAGAGACTATTTTTAAAATTATTGGCCTGAAATCTGATAACAGAAAAGATGAGGAAGAAGGCTATTTGAATAACATTTTCTCCCCTTTTCACCCCATCTTGAAAAATGGATTAACTCTCTTTATAAAGACTCAGCCCTGAGATGATAGAAACAGGAAAAGCCAGAGAGGAGACCTAGAGTTCCTTAAGACCACTTAGTCTATCCATATCCTGCTCTGTATATTTCAGTTGATTTTTTTTTAATTGTTCACATCTTGGTTGCATGGCCCCAAGAATGCTCTCTTCATTTTTCAAAGTATGCATTGGCGGACATGATCATGTCAGCATTTCCTTCGAAAATGTCCCTGTCAACGCTGAAGCTGACCTTACCGGAGCCATTTTGGAGCTTCAGCATTGCCACACTGGAGCTGAGGGATAGGGGGTGGGAATGGAGATAGCTGGGGTTTCTAGCCAAAACGAAATACTTTCTCTTGGGAACAAGGACATTCTCACACCTGGTCAGAGGGAGAGGAGGAGTGATGTTACCAAGCAACTGGACGGTGCCTTGATTGGACCATATGTTTAAATATTTGGGGAAAAGGAAAAAAAAACTTTTACTTTTCATTTGGTGAAAACCACGGGAACCCTCAGAGTTGGTTTTCACCAGGTCTGTGCCAATATGATATATCCAATAAAACTATTCTTTGAGGAATCTACCAGCCTCAGAGTTTTGTTTGCTCTGGGAGTATTACTTGGAACCCTGACATTACCTAAGAGATGATGTCTCTGGGCAAATGTAGTAGCGTTCATCTTTCCCACAATTCAGTTCACCTCCTGATGTTCCCACCTTTCTTAGTCAATTTTCTAGAACCTTTGATTGTCAACTTTTGAAATTCCCCTTTATGACATCACTGGCGAACTGTTCTGTTATTACAGCAGCCATCTTTTAAAGTGGAAGTACAGATGCTTATGTTAGAACAAACAGAAGACTTTATTAAGCAACCAGTTTCTTAATTCATTAGGCCTAACTATCCCTTAGCGACTGTAACAATAAGTGATCTGGTGATATGAAAAGGATGAGTTGTGGTTTTTAAAGAAGGTTCTTTGAACAAAATGCTCTTTCCAATCTGGTGATCTTGCTAAAGAAATTTTTATCTATACAGGTAGTCAAAATGAATTGCTTTCCTGTGGCCTGACAAAGCTATTTTCTTTTGAAAGAGATGAAGTTCGTGTGAGTTCACCTCTTTTTACAAATATCATTGGGTAATCTTTTTTACATGAGCTAACTGCAACCTGGAACATTAAATAAGAGAATCTTTTTTTAAATAAACTTTATTAATTTTACAATTAAAATAGACAAACAACACGTACATAAATGTGAGAAAGGAAAAAGAAACAAAGAAAAAAGAGTAGAAAGAAAAGTCAAGAAACAATTAAAAACAATTCCATCCTCAATAGTTTGTGGGACCTTATTTTTATCCTTATTTTATGCCATATGTACAATTAATCCTTGATGTGAATATATAATCACTACTACAATTATACCATATCTTCTTTTATAGTTTATTATGTAATCTATCTTTGATCTATCCATTCGTACCAGCAGTTCCAGCTATCATAATACATTGATGTTTCTTTATCTTTTAATGCCAAAGTTAATTTGTCCATTTCTGCACAATTTGATATTTTTTGAATAATCATTTCCTCTGATGGAACATGAGGTTGTTTCCAACATTGTGCAAAAGCCAATCTGCCCACTGTCAAAATATTTACTATTGTATACTTCACCTTTTTTGGGAATTGTTTATTAAAGATCCCTAATAGAAAGAATTCTGGTTTAAATTCAATCTGTTCTTTTGTCATTTCCTCCAACCATCTTCTAATTTTCTGCCAATATCTTTGAGCCTCTGTACAAGACCACCACATATGGAAGAATGTTCCCTCCTTTTTTTGCATTTCCAGCAATTTGGACTCATGTTGGGGTGCATCTTCGCTAGTCTCGAGGGGGGAAGGTGCCATCTATAAAACATTTTATAGACATTTTCCTTGTACACTGCCAATTTTTTGATTTTATTATTTCTACTCCAGACCTTCTCCCATTCAGTTAAAGTAATACTACGTCCTATATTCCTACTCCAGGCTATCATGTTTCCTTTGACAATTTCTTCCTCTAATTCTGTCTCTAGTAGGTAATTATAAAATTTTGTTATATTTTTTTTCTCTGTGCCTAATAGAATTTTGTCTAGTTGCTGAAATTTATTATTGATTCCAAATTCTTTCTTATCCTGTTTGTATCTACTCTGGACTTGAAGATATGCCCATCAATCAATTTGTACTCCCTGGTCTTGAAGATCTTACCACAGTTTCAAATTTCCTTGCGCATCCAATAGATCCTTATATTTAATCATTTTAGTAATGTCCAGATTATTTGGGTGAATCATCGCCTCCATTGTTGAAATCCAGATTGGTATCTTTAAATAATGTTTTTTTCCTTATTTTCTTCCAATTAGTCAGTAATGAATCTCTAATTAGGTGTCTGTGGAAATATCTCTGGCTAGTTTTCCCGATGTCCCATAAAAAAGCATGCCACCCCCTCTGTAAGTCGTGGCCTTCTAGAACTAAAATTCTCTAATTAGTTAAGTTCACCCATTCCTTCAACCATACTAAGGAGGCCGCACTATAGTACAACTCCCAGTTTGGAAGTGCCATCCCTCCCCTGCTCTTTCATATCTTGCATTGCCTTTAAATTTATTCTCAGTTTTTTTCCTTGCCAAATGAATTTTGCGTGAGTTCTGTGTGAGTTCACCTCTTTTTACAAATATCATTGGGTAATTTTTTTTACATGAGCTAACTGCAACCTGGAACATTAAATAAGAGAATCTTTGTAAACAAGCATTAGTCTCTCTCAAAAGTCATCATGGTTTGGCCCAAGGTGTTTTGTTGCTTGAAACAGAATGGCAAAGGAATATCAGCACAACAGAATAACAGAGTTTGAAGGGATCTAAGGAGGTCTTCTAGTCCAACCCCCATGTTCAAGCAGGAGACCCTATACCATTTCAGACAAATGGTTGTCCAATCTCTTCTTAAAAACCACCAGTGATGAAGCACCCACAATTTCTGGAGGCAAGTCGTTCCACTGATTAATTGTTCTCGCCATTAGGAAGTTTCTCCTTAGTTCTAGGCTGAATCTAGAAGGGTCTCATCTCTTCTGACATCCATATGCTTACACACACACACACACACACAGCATAATTTTCAAGGAGGGTTATGTTATTTTTGATCCTGAAGTAGAAAAATCACACAAAATTCTACCCCTCCTCAGAATTCAAAATACAGTAATAAAGTACAATAATTTTTTTAAAAAAAACTAAGATTTATTTGCTGCCCTTTTTGTAACACTTCAATCAACTGCTTAGTCATCTTCAATTCTCCATCTTCTGCAGACTGAAGGTCTCTTCCAGTTGCTTCCAAGTGCCACAAGTTGCTTCCATTTAACTATTTTTTCAAAAAAATATAGTTTTATTTATTTATCAAGAAAGTTTACATAACCGCCCAACTTGCTCTTGGTGATTCCAGGCAGCTTATACAAATAAAACCCCAAGTATAAAACCCACTAGCCCTTCCCCCAGTGACAACAATCAAATAGCAGTTTTATAGTAATTTTTATTAAAAATTGCAGCTGCAATGATAAAAATAATTCTAACCTAAAAATGTTGAATTGAAGTTTTTCTTTGGGGATTTTGTGGGTCTTTAAGGGTTAAATGGTATCCAGTCAAGGGCTGTTGTTTTTCAGAGGTGATATGTTCATCATGAAACTTGACTTTATCATTTCCAGGAAGCTATCTACTTCATTAAGTTTCAACTCCTACCCTCAACATGACACTATGAAGCACTGCACACCAGAACAACTAGACACAAGGACAGTTTTTTCCCAAACACCACCACTCTGCTAAATAAATAATTCCATCAACACTGTCCAACTATTTACAAACTCTGCACTACTATTACTATTAATCTTCTCATCATTCCTTATCACCCATCCCCTCCCACTTGTGACTATATGACTGTAATTTTGTCTCTTGTATCCTTATGATTTATATTGACTGTTTCCTAGTACGATTTGATTGCTTATTGTACCCTATGACTATTATTAAGTGTTGTACCTGATGATTTTTGACTCTTGATGAATGTATATTTTCTTTTATGTACACTGAGAGCATTTGGGCCAAGAAAAATTCCTTGTGTGTCCAATCACACTTGGCCAATAAAGAATTCTAACTATTCTAACTATCTAACTATTATGTCACATATTCCTCACATAGATCCTGGTGGCAGATCTATTATTTCTTATCTTATGTTATCATGTTGCATTATGTTAAAAATTTGCCATTCCATGCTTCTTTCTGCAACTTGCATCTTCTGTTCTGCTTCTGGGTTTAACATACAATTTCACAGCCTTACCTCAGCACAAGTAACTTACATGCAGCGGTGGGCTGCTGTTGGTTTGGACAGTTCTAGCAAACCAGTAGTTCCGATGATCAGCTGGCCCTGCCCACCCACCCCTGCCCTATCCTGTCCTATATTTCCGTCTTTTTCAGCTCAGCTGATTCGTGCAGCACAGTGGCTTTCACGCGCCACAGCTGTTCTACTTACCAGGGCTGCCCTGTAGAGGTTCAAATTGGTGTTTTTTTGAATGAAGTGCAGAACCAGTTGTAAAACCGGTTGTAGCCCACCACTGCTTACATGGATTAAACACTTTCCTCCTTAAGCAGGTTGGTGTGTTGCTTTTGAGTACCACATGAAATTGTGCAAATGCTCTCTAACCTACTTCAATCCAGTTCAGAGCTTCTTTTGTGACATCACCCTCCACGGTAACCTTTTGACTGAGGTAAGTGTTGATTTTCTCTAGCTCATCATTTTCCATTTTGACTGGCAACAGTTGGAAGTAGTTGTACAGCATGACTTGTGTCATGTCCAAATTTACTTTCCAGCTTGATAACTTGCTGACATCATTGAATTATGTTTTTTGTCTTTGAAGATTTTCACCACTGTTGGAAAAAAAGAACCAAAAGGTAGACTGTTAAGTTGTTCACTACTGATCTTATTTTTACTTTTGACCAGTTCAGTCATTCGGATATGTCTTGTAGACTTTCTAAGAAAATTTTGGTAGACTTTGAATATCTTGTCAAGCTCCTTTTTGCATATTGATGATGATAGTCTTTTAATTTATGTGGATAATAACTATGATATTTCATAGTTATACATAGACATAATGGTAATATGACATACTGGTAGTGTATTGACTTCAGGCTCTTATCTCTGTTGAGCTTCAAATATAGCTCTCAGTTTAATAGCGGCAAACATTTTTCAAAGGCATATTGCTATTGCTATATTTGATAATGGGATGAACCACTTGCACGTGATCTATAACATTAAATTAATATTTCAAATCAGTTTGTTCCTTTGGTTGAACAAAGTCCAGAATCATTTTGATCTATTATTCATGTGAAAAGTTTGAAAAGAATAAAAAGAAGTCTTATAATTCTGTAGTTTCTTATATCTTCTTGATCATCTATTTTTCCCATGTGATAATGGTTTGGCATCTTTTCATGATGATGACATATTTCTTTGCTGCAAGCAGCAGGTAAATAATTTTTACCAATATTTGTGTTTCATTATTTAAAACATCTCTTGAAACATTCTGTCCTGTGCAGCTGTTTAGTCATATTTAAGACTGCAGATAGAATCTTCTGATGGGATTAGGGATGTCAGTACAGTATTTGGAGACCTGGGAATAGAAATCTTTGATGCATTTTAAGATTTCTTGCTGATTTGTGGTGATTGAATCATCAAATTTCCTGATCTTGAAGCGTTTTTCCACCTGTTAGTTGTTGTTTCATCTTGTTTGAGTTTTTGTTCTCTTAAATGGTTGTCTACATGAACTGTCAATTGGACTTTCTAATTGGACTTCTTTTGCTTGCCTTCAAATGGTCTTGTTTAGTCTAGTACATTCTACATGTTCTACCAACCCTTTCCATTATTGTTATTTCTGCATTGTTTATTTAGTCTCTTCTGAAACTGTGCTTCTTGGTACCACTTTCTTTGGCTATTGATAACAGAGTTAAAATGTAGCACAACTGGCTTCAGCTAAACTGTTTCTGTTCATTTATTGAACAGAATGTGGTAATTTCAGCTGGGATGCATCTTTCTGACTGTAAAATATTTGATAATTCTTGCATGCTGCAAATTTCTCCTGTCTGATATTGATTTTTAACATTGCGATCACTGTACTAGTCTATATATCTATGGAGATTAGTAGTCTATGATAATTTGCCAGTATGAAGTAGTTGAGTAGTGAGCACTCCATAAACAGAGATTGATTACTGGACAAACCGTAATATATTTCACTAACATTGCCACATGGACTTTTGCAAATCCATTTTGACATTTCACTTTCTTTAAATTTGTATCCATGAAGAAAATACTTTATTTTTCTGTGAATTCTATTCTTCTTTACACACACATTGATACTGTATTCACATCCACCTTCACTCACTCAGGCTTCAGTTCTAAAACTAGAAGGCTGTAAGGCTAAGATTCAACTTCTTACCAAGATAATTTTATAATTCTAGAAATTTTAGATTCTAGAAATTTTCTTAGTGCAAAAAAAAAAAATCAGTCAATGTGTGCTGCAATAGTAAAACAATTTTTATATAGCCGAGCTAAGATTCAAGCTCTACATCACTTTTTCCCATCTATGTGTCCTTGTAAGCTGAGAGTCATGATTTGTTAGCAGGGGAAACTGTTGACCTCTTTCCATTATTATGGTTAAAAATTGGCTGGCCTCAAACCCTCTGCTTCTGATTTTGCCTGAGTTTTGTTTTTTTTAATTCATATTTATATGCCGCCCTTCTCCGGAGACTCAGGGCGGCTTACAAGCGGCATTTTTATAAAGTCAGCTTATTGCCCCCAACAATCTTGGGTCCTCAATTTACCTACCCTGGGAGGATGGAAGGCTGAGTCAACCTTGTGCCTGGTGGGATTCGAGCCTGCACTAATTGCAGGCAGCTGGAACTAAGTGCTAGGCGTTTAACAGCCTGCACCACCAAGGCTCTTAAGCAGTTAACCTTTACATATAGACATTCTGAATTCTTATGGACAATTGCATCTCTTCCCTCTACCTATAGAAACTACCTACCCACTGATTCTCCGCCCTCATATGTGGACTACAAACCTCAATGCTTCTGAGTCAGGATGGTGAACATATATTGAGACACTCATTCGTTCATGCTTTTGTCTTTTCCTGACAAGATCTTGAAAGAATAAATATTCTACAAGATATTCATGGTCTTGATGACATGGTCAAGGGTTGGCATCTGTAGAGCTCTTACTGGCTAGTTTGGTTTTGGCTCTGGCTGAAGGAGAAACTGAACACCTTAATGCATGAGATGAGGTTATGCTTTGTATGTAGTAGAGGAATCATGTTATATGATTGTTACATATATTATCGAATAGTAAGCAAGGACTGATTCATTTCAAATCAGAGCTGCGGTACAAGGAGAGATGAATCTAATACTCAACTAGCTAGCAAAAATGTTCTTCTATGCTAAAAGTTGTAACAAAAACTCCCATTGATAGAAATAGGAAAACATAATTTCTATACAGAATGTAGCAGAATGTAGCAGAAGACCTTTTATAAAGTTTGTTTATATATTTCATTTGTACCCCACTTTTCCTAATATACCTTAGGACCATGATGGCAAATGTATGGCACGCGTGCTGGAAGTGGCACGCAGAGCCACTTCTGCCAGCACGCGAGAGGTCACCTGGAAGAGCCCCACTGCGCATGCGTGCGCATGCCGCCCACCTGACAGCTAATTGTTGGGTATTTGGCACACATGCATGGAGGCAGGGGGGCTTGGGGGCTCAGGAGGCACACTCACATGTGCAGAGATGCATGGCACACGCAGGGCGGTCTCGCATGCATGTGCAGAGATATGTGGCACACGGGGAGATTGCACGTGCATGTGGAGAGACAGACAGCGCGTGTGGGGGCTCCCCTGCACGCATTGCCTTCTGGGTGCTGGCATACGAGCGTGCACGTAATTTTCAGCACACGAGCCCAAAAAGGTTAGCCACCACTGCTTTAGGATATCTTCCCTCATTTTATTCCCACAAGAACTTGTGAGATAGATTGGATTGGAGGGAAAGGGCACTTCCAAATCCCTCACTGAGCTCTATTTAAAAAGCAGGAATACTCAATATAATTTTAATATAATGGTGAATACTCTTAATTAATGACTGGGTTACAGCTGAAATGCTGAAAGCTGGTACTTGAGATGCCTCAGAGAAGGAAAAATACCCAATGAATGGAAAAATGCTGAAACGTTTCTTATACATAAGCAAGGGGCCCAAGATGATTTAAGGAACTATTTCCCAATAAACCTTTTTTCAGTCATCTACAGGGTTTTCACCAAAATAATATGGAAGGCCATACAATAAAGAAAATTGAATGACGTGTGAAATGTGGTTGGCAGGCATTCCTGCCAAAAGAGAAAAGTTTTTAATCAGTGTGTACTATCTGCTCTAACATATGCTGGCGAAACATGGACACTAACCTCCCAATCAATACAAAAGCTATAAGTGGCACAAATAGCCATGGAAAGATACATGCTTGGTATTACAAGACAAGATAGAAAGACCTGCACATGGATTAGAGAACAAACGAAAGTATACGATATCATCAAGAGAGTAAAAGAATTGAAATGGAAATGAGATGGTCACATAGCAAGAAGAACTGATGGCAGGTGGACCAAGGCAGTCATAGAATGTATCCCACTTGGTAACAAAAGTCCACGAAAGAGTCCTAAAACAAGATGGACTGATGACATCAGCAAGTATTGTGGGCCCAATTGGCAAAAGAAAGCTCAGGACTGAAGAGAATGGACTGCCATTTGCCAGAAATGGTGTAGGGTCTCCCACTTGGGTGGGGGATTGGACTAGATGACCTACAAGGTCCCTTCCAACTCTGATTATCTGTTATCTGCTATCTGTATGGGTTGGAAATATGCGGAAGAGGCCTTTATCCTGCAGTGGATAGACAATGGCTACGATGATGATAATGATGATGATGATGACAACGACGATGACAATTAATATGATTAAATCACAGGATAGTCAGAGAGGTTATTTTGGATCCTCATATCATACTAAGGTCATCTATCACTGCCAACCCATTTTCCCTTCATTTAAATCGGGGGATAATAGCTGATTTAAGCATTTTTGGTGATGATTCTGGTCTGTTCAAAATAAATATATTCTTGCAATGGAAAAATACATACAGGTGGTAATGCACTATATATATGAACAACTTTCCTTGGTAAATGTTCTGGCTCAGCAACAGGCCCTTGAAACTGTTTCAATTGCTTCAGGTTTTTTAAATTGACATTTAATTGTGTTTAATGATTTTATTTATGATTGCTCAGGTTTTGGTTGAATAACTTAGGTAAATAGTAGCATACATGTGGTTTAATAAAAAATATGATTGATTAGTAATGTTTGTCAGAGTTTTGTAGACGCTGTTATGTAAAAGAAAAAAAAAAACCCTGATTTTTATACCAGGATTCTGTCCAGAATTTTCTAAATTATTTTGATATAGATATGAAGGAACTTAAAGAGTATTACGCACAATAGAGAAGAATGACAGATGGTTTTCAGTTAGCATGACAATGTTACCATGACAATGTTCTTAAACCTGTGCTTGCATAAAGGTAAAGACTTTATTTAGGAAATAACATGTTGATAGGAAAAACTTAGTCATATAAAGTTGTCTACAGTTGAGAGAGAAAGGAAGTAATGAAAGCCCTGTGAATATCAGCCTAAGCACTAGGAAGCATTTATTTATTTATTTATTTATTTATTTATTTATTCGACTTATATGCCGCCCCCTCTCCAAAAAGGACTCGGGGTGGCTTACAGCTAAAATACAACAATAAATAAATAAATTAAAAGAATATTAAACAAGTTAAGCCGAAATTAAAATTTAAAACCCCTAGTTAAAATAACACCAACCCGAGAGAATCAGCACAGCCTGGATTGTAAAAAGAGCCAGGTCTTCAAGTCGTGGTGGAAGGTGCGAAGATCGGGGGCCAACCGGAGCTCCAGCGGAAGAAGATTCCACAGAGTGGGAGCCGCCACAGAGTAGGCTCTTGCCCGGGTTGCCGCCAAGCGACATTGTGTCGCAGTCGGCACCCCGAGGAGACCCCGCCTGTGCACCCATACAGGGCAGTTAGTATTTGATGTTGGGAGGAGCTGTTCTCATAAATAACCTGGACCCATGCCATGCTGGACTTTGAATGTTAATACCAAAACCTTGAATCTCACCCGGAGGGCAACCAGAAACCAATGCAGGCCGTGCAGGAGGGGTGTAATATGGGAGTATCAGGAAGCTCCCATCACTACCCACACGGCCGCATTCTGCACCAGTTGAAGCCTCCGAGTGGTATGCAAGGGCAGTCCTAAGTAGAGAGCATTACAGTAGTCGAGGCGGGAAATAACGAGGGCCTGAGTGACTGTGCGCAGGGCATCTCGGTCCAGGAATGGGCTTAACTGGTGAACCAGCCAGATCTCAGCAAAGGCCCCCCTGGCCACGGCCCCCACCTGCTCCTCCAATTTGAGCCGTGAGTCCAGGAGGACCCCCAGATTCTGTGCCCTGTCCACAGGGGGCAACACCTCCTCCCCCATGACCAAAGATGGAACATCCAAACTGGACCGAGATGTCGGTATGCACAGCCACTCTGTCTTGGCTGGATTGAGTCGAAGCATGTTCCTGTCCATCCAGATCGCTTCCAGACAACGGGACATCACGGAGAGAGCATCACTGATGTGGTCTGGGGTGGAGATGTATAGCTGAGTATCATCAGCATACTGATGATAACTCACCCCAAAACCATGGATGACCTCACCCAGCGGCTTCATATAAATGTTGAACAGGAGGGGCGAGAGGACTGAGCCCTGGGGCACCCCACAAGTGAGATACCTTGGAGTCGACCTCTGCCCCCCTGCCAACACTGTTTGTGAACGTCCCGAGAGGTAGGAGGAGAACCACCATAAAACAGTGCCTCCCACTCCCAACCCCCTGAGATGTCGCAATAGGATACCATGGTCGATGGTATCAAAAGCCGCTGAGAGGTCTAACAGGACCAAGACAGAGGACGAGCCCCTGTCCCGAGCCCATCAATCAGCACGACCAATGCTGTCTCCATGCTGTACCCGGGCCGGAAGCCCGATTGGTACGGATCCAAGTAGTCCACTTCCTCCAGGAAAAGTGGCAATTGCTGAGCCACCACACTCTCAACAACCTTCGCTAAAAAGCGAAGGTTGGAGACCGGATGAAAGTTGTTCAACGCGGCTGGGTCCAGGGCAGGCTTCTTCAGGAGGGGCCTCACCACCGCCTCTTTCAAAGCGGCAGGGAACAGCCCCTCCCTTAATGAAGCATTGACCACTGCCCGGAGCCATCTGCACGTAACCTCCCTGGAGGCATAAACCAACCAGGAAGGGCACGGGTCCAATAAACATGTGGTGGAGCTCAGCCGCTGCATAATCCTGTCCACTTCATCCTCAGAAACAGGATCGAACTCAGTCCAGGTCACATTGGCCAAACCACTTGTATCCCCATCCACAGGCCACTGCAAGTCCGAGTGCAACCCTTCCCGGATCTGAGTGATTTTATCCTGCAGATACTGACCAAATTCCTCAGCTCTGCCCCGCAATGGGTCCGCCACCCCCCCCCCCAACTGGAGGAGGGAGAGAGCAACCCCAAACAGGGTGGCCGGGCGGTTATCTGCGGATGCTATGAGGGCGGAGAAATAAGATCTCCTCGCCGCCCCCACCACTACCAGATAAGTCCTAATATGGGCTCTTAGCTGGGCTCGGTCAGATCCAGAGCGAGTCGCCCTCCACCTGCTCTCTAGTCCCCTTCTGCAACGCTTCATCTCCCAGAGCTCCTCGGTATACCAGGGAGCTGACCGGGATCCGCACCGAGTAAGGGGACGCATGGGGACAACCCTGTCGAGAGCCCCCACAGCTGACTGTTGCCAGGTAGCCGCAAGGACCTCGGCAGGGCTGTGGGTAAGGGATGCAGGAAAAAACTCCAGCTCTGCCTGGAACCTCTCAGGGTCCATCAGGCGTCTGGGGTGGAACCATCTAGGTGGCTCCTCATCCCAGTGGTGTGGGGTAGCTTGATGGAAGACCAGCCGCAGAAGATAGTGGTCTGACCATGAAACGGGGTGGATAGTTATGTCACCACCCCCTAGACCACTCCGCCACTGCTCCGAGACAAAAACCAGGTTGAGCATGTTACCCCCCTCATGAGTCGGGCCATTTATTATCTGGGTCAGGCCCATGGCCTCCATGGAAGCCATGAACTCCTGGGCCAGACCCGACGCCAATCCCAGGGAAGGCAGGTTAAAGTCACCCAGAACTATGAGCTCTGGAAACTCCACCGCCACCCCCAAGATGGCATCAAGAAGCCCAGGCAGGGCAGCTGAGACATAGCTGGGGGACAGGTATGTAAGCAGCACGCCCAACCGACCTGCAGGCCCGCACCTCAGGAGGAGGGACTCACACCCGCATATCTCTGGGCAGGGACCTCCCTTGGACACAGGGTCTCCCAGATAACAATAGCCACCCCACCACCCTTTCCCTGGGGTCGTGACCGGTGCAACACCTGAAAACCTGGGGGGCAGATGTCAACCAGAGGGACTCCGCCCTCTGGCCCCAACCAGGTCTCGGTGATGCAAGCCAGGTCCGCGGCCTCCTCCTCAATCACATCATGGAGGAGTGGTGCCTTATTAACCACAGACCTGGCATTAAAATACACCAGTCCGAGTCCAGGGGTCCTGGATCCCAAAATTCCCAGGAGATGAGAAGAGGCTAAGGGGTCGGAGCAAGTCACAGCTTGGACATAGCGGGGGTGCGCTCCCCTGACATGATATGGCCCCCCACCTCGTCAGCTCCTACCCATACCAACCACCCTAGGGATCATGGCTCCCACTGTTCTGCCTGGAGCCCCGCAGCCCCCCCCCACACCCCCCAACCACAGCCCTGTTTCAGGCTGCACTGAACTCCTGCAATAAAACCCCCATCCCTCCCACCCTTCCCTAACCCCTTAAGAGACCGAATTAAAATTTTTAACAAAGAAGCCCTGGGTCGTTTTCCCTTATCCCTCCCTGAACCCCGGCCCCTGCCCTTTCCTGCGTCATGCCATCTCTCCGGATTCCACAATCCATCCTCGAGATAGGCTGATGGTAAACCGGTGGGCCAAGTCCGGGAGAGGGAAGAGTCCCTCAGAGCCCACAGTTCAGCTGCCGAAAAAGTCTGCATATGTTGTTAAATGTCCCATCAACAAAGGGAGGAGCGGTCCTAGATGTAAATAGCATGTCCTCATAATGATCTTATAGTCTGAGCATTGGCATAGTTCACAACCACTGAGTTGCTTCCAACCCTGGGTGCCCTCTCACAGCAATCCAGGGGGCTGTTGGTCGCGCATATAAGGCCGGCCACTGCTCTCTCACAGCTCATGGCCCCCAGTGGTTAAAAGAGATGTTACACCGCAGTTGGAATTGCGCAGGGGAGGAAGTGGTGCATCCCAATTCCATTTCACATGGAGATGTTCAAAGTAAGTTTTTTTAGATGAAGAAGAGAGATAAAAGTGCAGAACCATCCTCAATTACCGGAACTATCATAATTCTAAATTTGTTGCCCCTAGTGGTCACTAACTTTATAGGTACAGAAAGCCAGTGTATACTGTTATGTATGCAGGTTTAAAGTCATTGGTTAAGTTTGAACTGTTCTTGTAAAATGTTCAGAAATGATTGGTTTAAAAAGTGCAGGAAAACCCTGCACTCTGATTGGCTGGCAACTGCGGCTGCTGGCTATAAGTAGCAGCTGCAGCCCAGCCAAAGTGGGTTCGTTCTGAGCTGTAGTCACTAATAAACAAAGAGTTTGAAGCACTCCACGTCTGTCTCTTCATGCAAACTTAACATATTCCATCTTTGGTCATGGGGGGGAGAGGTGTTACCCCCCATGGATAGGGCACGGAACCTGGGGATCCTCCTGGATTCACGGCTCAGGCTGGAGGAGCAGGTGGGAGCTGTGGCCAGGGGGGCCTTTGCCCAGGTCCGGTTGGTTCGCCAGTTACGCCCATATCTGGACCGAGATGCCCTGCGCACGGTCACTCAGGCGCTTGTCACCTCACAGCTCGACTACTGCAACGCTCTCTATCTAGGACTGCCCTTGCATACCTTCCGGAGGCTTCAGCTGGTGCAAAATGCTGCCGCGCGGGTTGTGATGGGAGTTTCCCGGTTCTCCCACGTTACGCCCCTCCTGCGTGGTTTGTGTTGGTTGCCGGTTGCCCTCCAAGTGAGATTCAAGGTTTTGGTACTGACATTCAAAGTCCTACGAGACATAGGTCCGGGTTATTTACGGGAACGTCTACTGCCGGCATCAAATACCAACCGCCCTGTACGAGCGCACAGGCAGGGACTCCTCGGCGTGCCGTCTGCGACTCAATGTCGCTTGGCAGTGACGTGGGGGAGGGCCTACTCTGTGGCGGCTCCCACCCTATGGAATCAACTACCTCTGGGGCTCCGCCTGGCCCCCGATCTTCGCACTTTCCGCCACGACCTGAAAACCTGGCTTTTTCAGCAGGCTGCTTTGTGCTGATTCCTCTTGGGGGGGGGGTTGTTTTATACTCTGTTTTTAGTAATTTGGCTCGTTGGGTTTAATTCTATTTTAGATAACTATTTATTGTGTTGGTTTTATTGTGAGCTGCCCTGAGTCCGTTCGGGAGAGGGGCGGCATACAAGTCAAATAAATAAATAAATAAATAAATAAATAAATAAATAAATAAATAAATAAACAAACAAAGTTGAACTTCAACATTATCTCGTTCCTAACCATATTTGTGACCTTCCTGGTTGCATTTGGTGGGCAATTATGAGACATGAAATGTTTGACGCTATGGATTATTACCCTGTTCCAGCATGGCAGTTTGTATATGATTCAGAATATTAATATATGGTTCAGGATATTATTTCTGCAGACTGAATCAATTATTTTTCAAGGTATTACCATTTATTGGTTGGTTCTACGTGATTCCATTTGTTTGATAATTAAATGTAGATGAATTGAAATTATTATTAAGTGAGAAAAGTTTGGATTCTACAAATAAGCATCTGCTGTTGTTAGATGGTAGATGCTGTAAGCAATTGTTGTAGCAACCTTTTTCATCTGGAACTCAGAATCAAATTAAACTTCTACTGATGTCATCAAGGCCCTAGATTCAGTAAATGCTGCAAGTAGGAATCATGGAAATGAATAGAAGTAATTTTGAAGCAGTATTATGTTTGTTTAAATTAGGATTTTTCAAACTATGTCCCATCAATTCTAGGGTTCTGTGAGAATGTGTTAGGGTTCCACAAGCAATTAAGGACCAAAAGAGATTTCTTGAACACAGTCAGTTTTCTGTTACTAGAACTTTATTCCTTGATCAGGGGTTCTAGACTATATTGTTTCAACTAACATGTTCCGCAGCCTGAAAACATTTTGAACATCTTTGGTCTAATGAAGATATCAATTATATTGTGAACAATTGCAACCTTAGTACAACTTTAATGTTGTCTATTTATCCAAGAGCTGCGTAAGTAGTGACAATATTATTTAGGAAATGGCAGAAGAGAAATAAAATTTTTATTTTTCACTTGACAAAAGAGAGGCAGGAAGAATGGAAAGCTTATCTTTTCTCAACTTTCTATCAATTTGTTGTGTGATGATTTGATAAAAAGATAATGTGAGAAATTGATGGGATTCAATCATAATGAATTATATTTATATATAAGGTAGGGCAAAGAGCTATTTGACCACTGGGTAAAGAAGGAAATTACTTTATGCAAATTCCCAGCAAGTCACCATTAAACAGTACCGGAATCTAAAATCCTAACCACGGTGCTATAATTATGGTTTTCAGAATATAAGACTTGAAATGAAATGGTGTGCAGAATATAAGACTTGAAATGAAAGTAATCTATTCATGACTCTCAGAAGAAATTGATCTACTAATGAGAGCTAATTGCTCTTTTGAAGTTACATAGATAAATTGTACTTTGGATTGTATTGATTGCATAGATATATTGTACCTTGGACTAATGTGAATGAACCTGGAGCCTATGGACAGGCACAGTTGTAAAATACAAAAATAAGAGTATATGTTGAAAATAATTCCTTTTTATCACAGCTGAAATAACTGAAACTGAACAGCTCAAAACTGTTTAAAAATGTAAAGAAAAAAGAGATTCATAATAAGTTAAAACAAAATGGTGGTTTTGTTTCTGTGATTTTCTATTGAGAATATGCTTCCTTATTACAGATGATGCACAACTAATGTTGAATGAAGGTGAAAATTCTTTGTAGGAAAAGAAATGACTTCTTGTAACCTTCCGTAGTAGAAATAATTGAGGATATTATAGTGGGAAAAAATCATTCAATAGGCCTGATCTTTTACATATAACATAGCCATCTTTTATACTTTTTCTTGAAAGTAGATTCCATTGAATACATTGAGATGTATTTGGGGGTAAGAATGTATAGAATGGTGTTGCAGGAAAAAAATCAGATAAAAATACTCTTCTTGTAATGCAATAGTATACAATGCACATACAGTTGCTGGCAAACACTAGGAAGCATGAAATTAAAAAAGAAATCTTTACATAAACAAACTATATTTCATTTGTTCTTTTTTTTCTGATGAAGCTGTAAAGGAAAGAAACACTGCTTCCATTCCTGCATTCAATACATCACATTTTATTACATCCAAACTCCAAACATTGTCTAATCAACATGGTTTATTGAAACAAGCCAACTTCTTGAAGCATTTGAATTTTCATTGTTGTAGAAATCTTAATAAAGATAAACCACTGTTTTTCTAGGCATGGATTGGATAGTGACACTAAAAATAGTAGCTACTTATATAAAAAAAACATCCAGTACTTCCTTGTGACTTTACTGGAAGATGAGTGGTTTGTTCACATAAGCATAAATCAGAGAATATTATATCCAACCAAGGCCTGGGTATTTGCAATATGGAAACTGCATCTGTATTCAAGTGTTCAAATTGTGTATATTTATTCTGGCTGCTGCATTGCAATAGAGTACATTATTTTAACATGTTGATCCTGGCATAGAGGCGGTCAACTTCATGGAGATGGACATGAATTGCCATTATTTATGAATAAATGTTGTAGTCCTGTTTTTGGTAAAAGCATCCACAAGATGGCATATCAACCAACCCTATTAGCAAATCTCATTAAAGACTACAGTGGCAGTTTCCCAAGTCCAGTACAGAGGAAAAACAGAGCTGCAGCAGTAGCTGTGAAAGCTTGGAAAAGCAGGAGACGTTTGGCCTGCCAACAGCAAAAGGATAAAAGAGTGAACCTGCAGTATTCCTGATTAAGTCAGATCCAATAGGGGTATTTGGATGCATTCATGTTATTTTTTTTTTTTTTTTGTGAAATGTACTGGTTGTCTATCTGACCTCAGGGCTTCCAATCATAAAAGATAAAGACTTCACAAAGCTAAAAGGCATATATAAACAAATAAAATACTATTTGTAGTCTAAGGGTGTTTTGCAGTGAGAATCAGTGGGCACATAACTCTTGTCAGAACTCTCTTGCCCCAAACACATCTTTGATGGGATTATACTGCAGATACCCAATGTTGTGGAAAGGCATGGTAGTTGAAGGTGTTTACTGAGATTTGGCCTTGCCTTTGTATCTAGAGTAGTGCACATAAACCAGCAGTCTCTGCCTGTTCCTGTAAGTAATGCTGTTTCAATGGTAAGGTCTCATCATGCCCCAAATTGTTCATTTTACCTCATTTTTAGTGTTCAGACATGTAGAAGAACAGCATATAAAACTGATCTTCATTTTTAAGGAACTTTGTAATGGGTGGTTTGAGCTGGAAACGCAGCAGGGTTTTCTCTCAGAAATTTCTCTAATACAGCCAGACTGATCCACCATTTAATCTTATGATGACAACTGATAGATTGTGCATATGCCTTGCATATTAGCAGATCTTTCCTTTTTATTGTTAAGTGTCACCTTTGAGCATTTGCCACGAGTAAATGTGTTTAGGGTCACATCCAGTTCTCCTGGAAATTATTTGGGACCATTGTGGATTCACCAATTCAGCAGCTCAGCATCCAAGGCAGCCAAATTAAACCATTTTCAGGAGTTCCAGGAAAAATTTGGAAAACTTGCCTTCTAGAACAAGGCAAGGAGATGAGAAGGGCTGTTCCAAATCAAAGCTCCTCAGAAACATGGCTTGAATGCCATCTGTTACATAAGCTTAAGAGCTGACAATGAGTTCAGTAGTCTGGATTTCAAATCATAAAACCATATGGTGGTGAGGTAACATCATAAGGAGATAATTCAAGGCAGGGAACCATCATCTTGCTTTAAAATTAGTTTAAGTCATAAATAAGAGTGCTACTTTGTCTTGAAGCAAGGAAAACATTCCAAGCCAAGATTCTCTTAAGACATTTTCCACCTGTTAAAGGATGCGTGGTATTTTGAGACTTTTATAATAGTGGAAACTGGCTTCAACAGTTCAGTGCATTTATAAAAAAAATAAGCTAAGTTTGATTTATGACTCAAGGTATAACAGGGACCATGTAAGCAAACAAAAACAATGAATTGAATTGGGACGGGGATTAATGTGCTGTTGATATGGCAGCTTAGGAGTCCTGGGCAATCTGTAAGGGGTGCAGAGGAACCGACCTACAGATTGATGGGCCAGAAAAGGAGATGCAAACTATGTCTAATGAAAATGTGAGAGGGAGGGGTCTTGCTTTGTGACCTTGACCCAGAGATAACTTGCATTCAAACAATCCAGTCTGAGTTACCAGGATTGTTTAAAACAATCCCCTGAGCTCAAAAATATTAAAAGAAATTCAGAAGGCCAAAGAAGTGGTAATTGTGCCTTTTAAGTTCTGAATTATTCATTAGGTAATTGTGAAAACTATAAAGCCACCAAGAGATACATTTATTTATTTATTTTATTTAAATCCTGCTTTTATCATTTTTTTTACAAATGCCTCAAGACAACACACTTTCCTCTTCCGGTTTTCCTTACAACAAACCTGCGGGTGGCCAGCTCAATGTGACTCGTGTCAGGGGGGTGCTGTGGTGATCCCAGCGCTCTGCCAGCAAAAACTGGCTCCCGAGCTCTGTTTTCGGATGCAATGGTCTCCTGAAACCCTCTGCCAGTAAAAACAGAGCTCAGGTGGGCTGTGCACAGACCCCACAAGCTCCATTTTCAGCTGCAATGGCCTCCTTCAACCCTCTGCCAGTGAAAAGAGCCTTGGTGGTGCAGGCTGTTAAATGCCTAGCACTTAATTCCAGCTGTCTGCAATTAGTGCAGGCTCGAATCCCACCAGGCTCAAGGTTGACTCAGCCTTCCATCCTCTCGGGATAGGTAAAGTGAGGACCCAAGTTTGTTGGGGGCAATAAGCTGACTTTGTAAAAATGCCGCTTAGTAATAAGCAGTAATAATGGAATGAAGTAATAATGTAGTAATAATGGAATGAAGGCTATTGCTGAGCACATTGGGTTGTATCCCAAAAATTGCAAGCTGCCCTGAGTCTCCGGAGAAGGGCGGCATATAAATATGAATTTTTTTTAAAATGGAGTTTGGTAGGGCTGCGCGCTCCATTTTTGCTGGCTGTAGCACCACGGGCCAATCCTTTGCTGTTTCAAGGATGGCCCCGCAGGCCAGATCTAAGCATCCCATGGACCGGATCCAGCCCACGGGCCTTGAGTTTGACACCCCTGAGCTAGAATTTAGATGTAAAATCTGAATAGTGTAGTCTATCCCTGTTATATAGATCAAAGATGGGTGGGCACTTTGAGTACCATTTGTGGCTTGGCTTGAAGCCTGGATATTTAATTTTACATCAGCATATGAATGTATGAATTCTTCTGAAAGGAAGAAGCACAGTGGGAAAGGTATCCTTTGGGATACTTGCCTAATAGGGTTAAGATCTCTATATTAGATTTTGAATGCTATTTGGATCAATGTTTGTTTTGCTCTGTTCTCTTATTTAACCACCCAGCAACTTCCATTCCATAAATGAGAGGCTCAAAGTTCTGATTCAGAAATATACAGAATGGATAATGGACAGTGTTTTGTTTTATTTATTTATTAAATATTTATTTATATTAAATCCTTTATCATTTTTAAGGTGGCAAACAGACCTAATGTCTCTTCCTCCTCCTATTTTCACCACCACCACAACAACCCAGCGAGCTGAGAGATGGCATCCCTGACGGTTGTTGACAACAAAGAAAAGCTGTGGAGGTTAATATACTAGAAGTCCCATTATTAGCAGCAGGTTTGGCTTTCAAGAAACTATGATTATGATCAAATATGAATATGATCAACTATTACATGGAAGTGTTGTCTGGAGGTAGGAGAATCATGGGGTAGCTCGTTTTTTTCGGCTACAATCAAGATTATATTGCTGCAATGCATAGGAAGTAGATTGTATTCATTGTTTCAGGGCAATTCTGCCTACTACTCAAATCTATGAGATTATTTTGTTGGAGCTTATAGTCACAATTACACATAAAACAAACAAACAAAAAATAAACAGTTAAAGCTGACATTTTCCTGCCCATTGTGGTTCATAAGGTCTTGCAGAAATCAAACAAAAAAACCCCTCACCCATTTGTTATAAATATCATGTAGAGATATGTTTCTTCTTTCTGGAATTCAATCCTAAAATAGTTTTCCAAACCATATCAATAGCTAAGAGCTCACAGTAAATATCCTGTGCTAGGTGCCTATTTTTTGGATGGCTTTTAAGTTTGGAATACTATGCACCGGTTCCAAATAAGTTCTTTATAGCAATAACTGCAAACATGCCTTAATAAACCTTTCTCAACTGTCTATTAAACTGATTTGAAAATAGCAAATGTCAACCTCTTTTTCTCAGAGGTGATGCTAATTGGAAGCCCAGATTCAATTCTAAAGGGCACTGAGTTTGGGGAAGGGGAACTTGTAATCTCTTGGCAGGACAAATAGCAACAGTAATTTGCTGTTTGTGGATTGTTTGAAACCAGAAGCAAAATCATTCAGAGAAAAATTGCTGTTTTGAACCATACTATAGATGAATTTGGTGATATCAACATGGAATTTGGATAACATAAATTGCAACACTGGGAATAAAAAGAGGAAAAACTGAAGATGGAACTGAGTTATGGTAGGATGCTAAAATCAAAGTATTGATAGTGGAGGAAGGCTACAGGTAAATGGTGTTTTAGGAGCCAATAACATCCTACCCATGCCCAAGGAAAAATAAAATAAACTCTGAATATGTAAAACAAGTTACAAAAGTTTGCTTTGTAACCTGCTACACAGCAGAGTACAGATAAGGTGAACTAGATACTTTAGATCACAAAACTTGAAACCTTAAGATCATAACATCATGCATCACACCCAAAAAGTGACGCAAATTGTTTATATTTTCCAAGAAAGTAGCCAAGGGTGGGATTCAGTTTTTTTAACAACCGGTTCTGTGGGTGTGGCTTAGTTGGTGGGTGTGGCTTGGTGGTCATGTGACTGGGTGGGCATGGCCAATTTGACATCACTCATGTCAAAGGGTGCTTCTCCTTGCCTGGCCTCTCATGACAGTGGGGGTGCTGCAACGGTCAAGTGTGAAAAATGGTCATAAGTCACTTTTTTCAGTGCCATTGTAACTTTGAATGGTTACTAAATGAACTGTTGTAAGTGAAGGATTACCTGTACAAAAATACAAAAAGCTTATTTGCTTGCAAAAAGCTGCCCTAAATACCAATCATTAGATTCAAAATGCCTGCAAGCCAGAGTTACAAATCAGGCAGGGTGCCAGAGCACCTTGAGGAATGAAAATAGTTAAAATACAGTGATAACTATCAAGCAGCCGTCTCTTGCTCATAAAGTGAAACCCTTTAGCAGAGAGGTTATTTAAGCTCTCCAGAAAAAGCACACCCAGGAAAAGCAATCCTTAGATCCATTTGCACCACTTAAAGATACCAGCTGGTCTCACTCACCTCACAAGATATCCTAAGGAAATCATCCAGATGTAAGGAAAGGTGACATGCCCCCCAGAAAGGCAGTAAAAAAAATCAGTGCCAAGCTTGCATCCTGCCTCTTGGAAGTATACCCCAAAAGGACAGTGCCAGATAGTACTAAAGCAGTGAGGAAGACCCCCTCCTCAGATAGAAAAAGAAACCATGATGCAGGAAAAAATTCAAACACAATACAAATAATTAAATCACAACAGTAGCTGTTGCTTGTTGAAGCTGAATAGGGAAAATTATCCCACAGGATTAAACGTCACCAAGCACAGAATTAACCTTCACCAAAAACAGTTTTAGACCAAAACTCGGAAAGGGTATGTAAACTCACGTTTGAATGTCAATCTTTCTAGCTAGCCAAGAAGCCTTACTGAATATCACTCATCTTGGTTCCTTGTCACTAAAAGCTTTGCTTCATTATTCAATTATTTCTTCAAAGTGCTGATTGTCCAGGGAAGTATTTCCTCCCAACAGCAGTGTAAAAATCTTAAAACAACCCTTTCCCTTTAAGTTAAAAGAAAGCTCCGGAGACAGGAAGTCTAGGCATACTGGCAAGGGTGGGGAAAAAAGGAGATTGCTTCTAACTACTGGTTCTCTGAACTGCTTAGAAAGTTAACAAGGGGTTCTATAGAACCGGACAGAACCGGTTGAATCCCACCCCTGAAAGTAGGTCGTCATAGTTTTTTGCAAATGAAGCAGACAGCAGAGAATAAAATCGGGCTGAAATGATGACATGAAAACAAGCAAAAAGAGGATATTAACAAATGTCTATAAGACCAACATTTAATATGATGGAATAAAGGCAGTATATGAAACTAAACAGTTATAGTAATGAATAAAAAATGGAAAGATAAATATTTGCAGGCTGAATACTCTAAAGAAACTAAAAGCAGGGTAATAGAACTATGAATTCATAAGTGGCTGTGATCGTTCCTTTAGGACATAGGTGTCAAACTCGCGGCATCACATTGCCGTCATATGACAGTTCGCGATGTTTTTTCCCTTTGTGGAGGTGGGGTGGGCGTGGCTTGCATGTGACGCACCCAGCCTGCAGGCCGCCAGTTTGACACCCCTGATTAGGAGCAACTTCCTAGCTGCAAAGCTGCCTTCTCTGTTTAAAAGCTCTTTACAATCTGGATATGTCAAATGATGCACATCAGCCAAGTTGCAACCAGTGGTTTTTCCAACAGTTGTGTATTCACACTTACATGTTGCTCTGGCTGCTGGCACGGAGTGGTTTGAGTAGGCTGAGGGAAAAAATAGAATCTATGAATGGTACCAGAAAAAGCGCAGGAGTATTTTGGTTGGAGGAAGAGTAAGAATTGCTTCTTGGGAGGAGAGATGAGGAAAAGTTAATGTCAGTAAAAAACAAATTGTTCACAGTTTTTTTTAAATTACATTTATATGCCGCCCTTCTCTGAAGACTTAGGGCGGCTTACGATTTTTGGGATACAACCCAGTGTGCTCAGCAATAGCCTTCATTCCATTGTATATGCCTGCGGCATTTTTACAAAGTCAGCTTATTTTCCCCAACAATCTTGGGTCCTCAATTTACCTACCCCGAGAGGATGGAAGGCTGAGTCAACCTTGAGCCTGGTGGGATTCGAGCCTGCACTAATTGCAGGCAACTGGAACTTAAGTGCTAGGCGTTTAACAGCCTGCACCACCAAGTTTTGCAGAAGTAGAACAGCTGAAAGGAGGAAACAAACCTAGCTCTGGTTTTTAAAGATACTATGGCAGAAGCATGAATAAAATCAACTCAGTTCCAAAACTGCTATTAATGTGAGAGCAGACACATTTAGAGCTAATACTGCAAAGCATTTGTGTTTGTAGTGAAAAATCTGACTTTTAACTTTTACGTACTTCTTTCCTTGCCTTCTTCTGGCCATTAAAGGTGTGTTTAAAAAGAGTGCTCAATTTATTGAGATTTATACCCAACCTGTTGAGTACAAGCTCAACATCTTATTGGTTTTGGCTAAGCGAGTGCCAGATTTATTAGCAATTGCTTTCTAATGGTTGGTCTGTTGACTCCCCTCCCCGCTAAATGTCACCCACCTATTTGATGACAGGCCTTGGGAAAAAACCATCTGTGCAAACAAAAGCGTAGAGAAGTTGCTAAAGCCTAGCCAGCAGCTGTTATGTCTGCTTCAGCAAAGGCATATGACAAAAGATTTCCACCAACAGCTATAAAAACCACTACTTTCTCATTTGCCATACAAGCTCAATCTGTTATTTATTATTTCTACTATAGGAGGACTCCTAAGAACTTGCCAGGGTATGTGGATATAGAGAAATTAACCCATCTGCCTTTGGGGAGATTGGGCCTTAGACTGCAAGCATAAAGACTTAATCATACCCGGTTTTGAAGGCCACTCACTGCCTATCCTTGCACCAGATCAAAGGCTGTTACAGGAATGGAAAGACGCCTTCCAGATGTAGAGGGGAAGATCTTTGAAAATAAATTTGGGACAGGATCCCAAAGAACACTGCATGAACTTGAATTTCACCATGAACCTGAATTCTCAGATGCCAAACCATGATAGTGGAACCCAAAGAAGGAGTAAAGTAGCTGTGGATAAGCCAATGAGCGTATGTGTTTCTACTTGTTTTGTGCTTTTAATCTAACTTTTATGGTTTTCATTAATTGTAGACTGCCTAAAGAACTTAATGAGTGGTACAAAAATGCTGAAACTGAAGCAGCAGTTAGTTCAAAGGAGTTGTATGGTATTTTTTTTTCCAAGTGCATAGGTTTTGTATTATTCCTGATACGTAAATATGTGGATAACATGATGGAGTGTAGCAGAGTTATTGTTCGGCAAAGATAAAAATGCAGTACCATTTTGGGACTGTTTCTAAGCCTAAACAAGAGGACAGGGCCATTAAAATGTAAGCCTGTCATAAAATGTGCAATTTAAGAGAAAACCTGTGCAGTTCCTAAAGCTTCATATAGTTCAAAAGTTCAAGCAATGCAAAAATTGCATTGTGCAATATAAAATATGGCTGCTGCTAAGTCAAATTACTAGTGGAGACTCCTTTAGCACCCAGACTTAATCCAACCCACCTATTCCATCTCCTCCAAATTCACAGTCTGCAATTCTCTGCTCTAAAGTTCAGAAATGAAGGAATTCATTCCATAATATAGTTTCCCTCTGTTAATAACTCCTGTGAAGCTATCAGTGTTAAAGTAATGTTGGCAAAATCTCGATGTTTTTTATAGGCATGTTATTGGCACAAAACTTCATAAAACCTTTGCTTTTCTTGATTAGATTTTTTCTTGATTAGATTTTTATCCCACCTCATTTATATGTAGCACAAGGCTGCAAACATATCTAATATTCTGTCCTGATTCACATGTCACAGTGAACTGTCACATGGTTAAAGTTTGTCCCAAAGGGACACCTGAAACCAATCATAGACTAAGTTTAATTTATCCATCCATCCATCCATCCATCCATCCATCCATCCATCCATCCATCCATGCGTTGTTGGAGAATCACTTTCCTAGACCAAGACTACATGCAATATCCAAACCAAATTGGTGAACTGCCTAGGTATGCATTTGACAGTCCAAACTTGCAGAATCTTTGGACTTGCCACATCTCTTAAACATCTGTTCTCCTCCCACTCACCCTGCCTATGATGTTGAGCACTTTCATATGGGGTCAGTGTAGCAAGCTGAAAAGTATCTACTAATTACTTTTCCAGTGACTTGCTATTTCAATACAGATCTTCTAAATGGATTAATGTTCAACTTTGGGGGGGGGGGTTATCATGGTTTTATCATGTATTTATGTAATTGTATCTTAATGGGGCTTGTTAGTTTAATTCTTTTTAATTATTTATTGTTTTTCTTGTTTTAGTTGTGAGCAGCCCGAGTCTTCGGAGATGGGGCGGCATACAAGTCTCATTAATAAATAAATAAATAAATAAACTTCTAGTGAGCCACGTCCAGTGCATTTTTAATGAGTGAATTAATTAGTGTCTGGAAAGACCATCATCATATCCTCCATCTTATTTTTTCAGTTTGTTTCTGCTTTATTTTTGTCTAAAGCCATTGTTTTGGGCAGATGTTACATCTGCTATGCCAGAACTGCACTTAGCAGTTACAACTAACTTTAAAAAAAATCTAGATATTTTGGTGAAAGAAGTTGGCATTGGTGGTTAATAATGAACAATAATGAAAAACATTCATCTTTTCAACTGGCATTAGATTAGATTTTGAAACTACAGGTATTTGTGGTTATGGAAAAACTGGACAAGACAACCAATAAATTATCACCCCAAACATTTTTATTCAACAGTTATATAATACATTTCTTAGAGAATATGATCATTCTGAATATTCCTATTTCTGCCTGATTTATAGTCGCATACTTCATCAAATGAAATGGTAGCATAAAGGGCTTCTGGTGATCTCTTTTATTGAAGACCACAAATTTCAAACAACAATGAAGAAGGAAGGGGGAAAAAAGGAATTTGTTTTTTTCTTTATCTTTCTTTCTGCAAATATCCCTTTTGCTCATGAATGTTTTTCAACTCCTTCCCTCAAAATGATGCTATAGAGCACTGCACACCAGAACAACTAGACACAAGGACAGTTTTTCCCGGAAAGCCATCACTCTGCTAAACAAGTAGTTCCCTCAACACTGTTCAACTATTTACAAGGTCTGCACTACTATTACTGTTAATCTTCTCATCACTCCTCCCACTTGTGACTGTATGACTGTAACTTTGTCGCTTGTATCCTCATGATTTACATTGACTGTTTCCTAGTATGATTTGATTGCTTATTGTACCCTATGACTATTATTAAGGTACCTGATGATTCTTGACTCTTGATGAATGTATCTTTTCTTTTATGTATACTGAGAGCATTTGCACCAAGACAAATTCCTTGTGTGTCCAATCACACTTGGCCAATAAAGAATTTTATTCTATCTATTAAAAAACAAACTAACATTTAATGTCACCCTTGAAATTTCCATTTTGAATGGCTGCACAGATAACCTCAATGCATAATTCAGAATAGAAAATTCCCCAATTGCTTTTAAATGTACAACAGGATATTTAAATAGGATATGCTTAGGAAAGCTGTTCTTACTTCCTTAATATACACCCATCCAATTCTCATTTGCTTGCTGGCAATCAGTAATAAAGAGATAATGTGGGGTTTCCCCTTTAAATAGGTGATAAGGAAACAGCATTATATCTGTTAGTTAAAGACTGCTTTAGCCCTGATGAAATTTTGTTCATGATGAAGAGCACTAGTTCAGGGGTCCCAAACTCCTCAGCTGCAACCCACTATGGGGCCACGGCCAGAGGTGGTATTCAGCAGGTTCTGACCAGTTCTGGAGAACCGGTAGTGGAAATTTTGAGCAGTTCGGAGAACCAGCAAATACCACCTCTGACTGGAGATTTTACAGTGTCCTTCCCCTGCCACGCCTACCAAGCCACGCCCACAGAACCGGTAGTAAAAAAAATTGAATCCCACCACTGGCCACGGCCTGTTAGAAACTGGGCTGCGCGAGCAATGGGCAAGCGCACGTGTGGGCCAAGCTCTACTTGCTGAGCAGTGAGCAAGTGCTCATGTGTGAAGCTCCACTCACACAAGCAGTGGGCCCTTGTACTCACGTGCAAAGCTTCACACACACGAGTGGAGGGTGCTTGTGCGGACAGCACTTGTACTTGTGTGAGAAGCTCCCATTGTGTGACTGGAGGGCACTCACATGCGAAGCTCCATTCACGCAAATGGAGCTATGTGCATGAGCACAAGCACCCTCGCTCGAGTATTCTCTGCTCACACTAGGTGGGCAAGGGTGGGATTCAACCGGTGTTACTACTGGTTCAGTGACTACATTTTGTGGCGCATGTGCGCGCGTGTGAAAAACCTTAAGCTGTGCCGCCCGGACAGCTGAAAAGCGCTGCGCGCAGGTGCGCAGCATTTGAAAAGCCTCTTTTCCCCTGCTTTTTCAACCTCAGCTATGCCGCGCAAAGCAGCTGAGGTTGAAAAAGCAGGAAGTAAAAGACAGGTAAGGGTGAGCCAAACAGCAGCAAACACAGACCCAGTTCGGTGTCTGCTGCTCTTCAGAGCTACCGGTTCTATAGAACTGGGCAGAACTGGTAGCATCCCACCCATGTAGGTGGGGCTTCGTGCATGAGCACAAGTGCCCTCTGTTGCATGCAAAGCTTCATTTGTGTAAAAAGTTGAGATTTGATGTTACTGTTTTATTCTGCTGCACCAGAGGGAGTTGGAAGTCAACACCTGTTTTTTTCTTTTTCCCCTTCTTTTCTACTCTTCTCCTTTCCCCTTTCCCTGCCTCATGTTTCCTACTATTGGCTTTTGTATTTTTGTATTTTATATTATAGACTAATAAAAACTGTGTGAACATATATATAAAAAAGTAAATGTCTATGGAAATTCTCAATCGTCCAGGTCATGGTTGTCTTAAAGGCACTTTTCCAAAAGGCAACTGGACTTTCTTTTTTTTTTCCTTGAAAACATTTCATTCCTCATCCAAGAAGCTTCTTCGGTTCTGTAGAACTGAAGAAGCTTCTAGGATAAGAAGCAAAAAGTTTCCAAGAGGGGAAAAACACCTTTAACAGAATGCATCGGTAGAGTTTTGTGGTAAGCCAGAATCTCAGTATTATGTGCAATGCTGTCTAAGACATTCCACTTCATAGCCAATGAGATAAGGCAATATCTTGGTGGGTTTTCTGACTGACAGAAGATCAAATCAAAAATTGACTGGTCAGTGTTGTGATTCTGCAAAAACTGTACAGATAGTCCTCGACTTATGACCCCAATTAGGATCAGAATTTCCATTGCTAAGCAGGGCAGTTGTTAAGTGAGTCACACACGGTTTTGCAACCTTTTGGCCACTGTTGTTAAACAAATCACTCTCCCCATTGGCTTTGCCTGTCAGAAGCTAGTTGGGAAGGTCGCAGGTGGTAATCACATAACTTCAGTTGTTTAAAAAAAACACCAACTTATCTGGAATATACGCCTTATTCTTATGATCCATGAAAAGAAAGGAGAGAGTTTAGGACAAAAGTAGGAAGTAATGGTTTCTACCAAAAGAAATATTTGTGGAGGAGAAAGGCAAAGGAAAATGTAAATAAAACAGAGGTAATATATTTATGTTAGCATATTAATGTAAGACTCAGCCTGCCTGTGTAAGAGCAATTTTAAGATTCCTATAGTTCTTTTATTTTGGAAGCTGATCTCTCTTTCCTAAAATTGTAGGACTAGTAAGCTCTGCCTTTGGCATCAAGTATGTATTGTGTTAAATAGATTTTATTAAAAGTGGTTGCAGGGCGTAGACGGAAAGAGCAGCTAGTTCTAGAGATAATTGAATGCAATTTGGGAGAACATAAAAAAAGCATTAGCTAAAGTGGCACAAACCTATAAGAAACAGGCAGATAAACACCGAGCTCTGCAATGGCCATTCCAGTTGAGGGAGAATATCTGAGGTTAAAACTCCCTAGCAAGAAATTGGGGCCAAATTTATGGGTCCAATCCCCATAGTAAAGATCATCAACTCAGTCACGGTGCAATTGAAATTGCCCTGACTGCTCGGGAAGATAGACCCAGTATTCCATAGTAGCCACTTAAAACCCATGGTCGGATCGACCCTGAGGCCGCTACCCCATGAGCTCTCAGCCCCCATGGTCATAGGGGGACAAACCCATTACGAGGTTCAGTGAATCCTTGATTCAAGGTGGCACAGGAGACATCTCCAATACTTAATCAAGTGGAAGGGCTATCCCTTATCAGAGGCATCTTGGGTAAAGAGTAGGAACATCCAGGCTGATTGCCTTATAGCAAAATTCCATGCAGAAAATCCAAACAAGCCTGGGGTGTGTGTCACGCCCCTAAATTCTATACCTATGGTCATATTGTTTTTGCTTTGTGCAGGTTGCCTTTTAGGAAGTGAGGGGAGCCGAATGTCAACTCGTAAAGCATTCCTGGCTTGCACTTGAGTTGCCATAAGAAGCGGGGGGAGATCTGATGGAGCAGTTTGTTGCTATGATCAGAAGCACATTCCACTCATACCTTTCTCCAGATTGTGTCTCAAGTTACCAAGTTACCAAGCTGGAGAGGTGTGTTTTCCACATGATTTATAACACACCCTGGGAGAAGCGGGGAAACAGGGTCATGGGTGAACAGTAAATTATGTAGGGCAGAGCCGACTGCACTTGGGAAAAGTGCTGGCATGTTGCTCCTAATAAATAATTGGATTTCTTTTGAAACTTGGCTCGAGGCTCATGAATTAATTAGAGCTTCCATTGGAACCCTGACAGCAGTTCAATCAATGCAGCCACCTAACCTTCTCAACCTTATTGGCAAGGCAAGGCAAGGCAGGTTAATACCGACCTGAAGTCGTTGATCAGGAATAGATCTAAGGATGACATTGTCAACATGAAACATACCATTGCTTCCTTAAAGGCAGAGGGCATCTCACCCAGCTGAAGGAACCATTAATAATCAGACAAAATAGCCCTCCCTCTTAGTTGGGATACTTTTTGCCCTGAAGAAGCTGATTTAGTTTTGGAAGCACTGTTTGATTCTCTAGGATGCTTTGACTATTGTACATACATGCTGGTTGCCCGGATGCTCAAATTTTGATCACATGGGGATGCTATGATGGTTGTAAATGTGAGGGCCGGTTATAAGTTAACTTTTTTTCCCAGTGCTGTTGCAACTTCAAACAGTCGCTAAATGAATAGTTGTAAGTGAAGAACTACCTGTATTAAAAGAGTAATAATTGGTTTTGTCCTGTGTTGGAGAAGGCGGTTGTCTACAACTTGCTTAAATGGCACTTTTCTATGCTTTCTATGGGGCTAAGGAGCAGACACGTTGCTCTTTGCAAAAAAACAAGAGAGAGCACTTGCTACTTGGGTGGATGCCATTTGTGAAATCTGGAAGCCCTCCGGTCTGTTTTGCGGCAACCCCTGTTCTGAAAGCCTTTTGGCTTGACTTGGAGTGGTCTGGAAGAAACACCTGCTTGCTTTTAACATAAGTCCATTTTCCCCTCCGTTTTCCTTTCCTTTCTGGGCTGTCAGGATTTGGCTTCAGCTCTGTAAGGGAGCTGTCAGCTTGATCCTTTCCACCCCAGGCCAAGTACAGCAACATGTCTTAAGTGTTCTGGTCATTGCCCCGGTAATTGTGTTTACATCATCTGAGAGAGATACCAGCAAAGAGACAAATAGCCAAAACAGTTTAGTGATTTTTGGCTTGTTGTTTGAATACTTAAAGACATCTGCATCTGGAAAGAATTCTACTAATTTATAACCAGCGCCAATGTATCAGTTCCATGAGTTCCCAAGTAAGTAAACAGATGTCACTGTAGCTGCCATAGAGGGAAATCAGTGAGACTAGAATGTGGCCAAGTGAAGAACAGTGTGGTACAAATTAATCCAAGAAGGAAACACCAAACCAGATGTGTAGAAGCAATGGACAAATTGTCCTTAAGCCTGCTTCAGTATGGACCATAATAAATTCCACCACAATTGGACTATAAACAATGTGATTAACATACTAGATGTAGCTTACAAAATATAACATGGGTGGTTGAAGAGGAGGGGGAAAAAGAGGCCATAGTTCAATTATCACTTACTCCAAAACAATTGTGCTCCATTTGGAGAGAGAAATCCGTTATCCAAAACATGAACACTACAGCCACAGGGCTGTGAGACATTGCAGCTCCCCAGTAATCCAGTTGAGTCTAGATTCAACATGGATTACAAGATGGCTTGCTTTCTAGACCGAGGCATACAAACGAGAGCCAAGTGTATCTCTCTGACAAGTTTAAATTCAAATTATTTGGCAATGATAATAAAGAGAGGTGGGAGTTGAGTTTTGGGGGAAAGAATATTTAGTCATGCTTAAAAACTGCTAGACAAAATATTCTGTAACACTGCCCATCTATGTCCTATTGTTCCCCTTTGCTCTTCCTGATAAAATGTTAGGCAGAAGCAATCACTGTCTGTAAAACCAGTGGCCTACACTTAGAAAACAAGTGCAATTTGGGTGTTCATATTTATGTGAGAATCTTTGGTCTCTGTTTCATGCCTCAAGGAGAGGTAAGGAGTCCTTGGCCCTCCGTTATTGAGAACTGCAACTACATTTCAGGGATCAAGAGGATTGGCACATAATTAATTCTCTCTGAAAGCCAGCCAGTGTAATATCTGACCATCCATAATATAAACCAAGCAGGCTTGATAAAACTACAGGAAACTGAAGACTAATGCATCAAACATTCCAACCATTTCCACTGATTCTTCACTTTGTATTTCATAGATATACACTGGATGAAATGGCACATTCTTTGCATAATAACTCAGAAAAAAAAAGAAATGGTCAAACATGATAGCAGCATCTGTAGGAGACGTGTCTGGATAGGTTGGGAAATTTAGAAAAAGGTAAAAATCCTTTTGAACTGAGCTCACCACCTAAAGACTGTATCAACACAACTTTCTTGGCAGACTTAAAGAAATAACCACTTGTCGTCTTTTCCTGACATACTTCGTTTTGCTTTCCCAGTCGAGCCACCGCCTTAGAGAATTGAGCAAACCCAAATCCAAAATTTGAAAATAACAATGGATAAATATATTGCTGGAAAATTGTGAAGGAGATTTTTTTTTTAAAAAAACCATTCTGTCTAGGAAGAGAAAGGAAGGAGCGGTCTCCTTCCCTTGCTCCCAAACTTTGAACGAATTGTTCCAGGTATGATTCTTAATTTTCTAATGACTCATTTTTCCCAAGTAATCTTAAGCTGATATCTATCCTTAGTATTTCCTTCCCAGGTTCCTCTGAAATGCAAGATTTCTTTGAATTAAATCTGTTTCCTGGTGAGAGTTGGGAATTTTTTTTAGCCTGGGTTTGAAAGCTGCCCTATTCAGGTGAAGGAATGAGTAGCTGAGACCAAAGATCATCCAGTCCTACTGTGAAGCTAACAATGTCATTCTTTTCCTTATTTGTCACTTAGAACTGGCTTTTCCATTTGGCTCTTACAGCTTCTTCCATCCCAATTAGGCAGGGATAGGCTACTGGGGGTTTGCAGGGGCGGGCCCTAGCTAAGATTCTGTGCAGTTCAGAGAATCCCCAAACCCCATTCCTGGCTGGCCCTGCCCCGCCCACCTCATCCCTCCCAGGAGTCCCCACACAGCCCATTTTGGATGGAGGTAAGTGCAGGGCATGTGTGGAAGCTCGGAGAAGGTGAAAAATGGTCAACCCGGAAGTTCAGTGAGGCTGGAAATGGACCTGTTTCCAGCTTTCAGAGAGCCTCCAGAGCCTGGGGAGTCCGTTTTTGCCCTTCCGGAGGCTCGAGGAAAACCTCTGGAGCCCAGGGAGGGCAAAAACACCGTGGTGCAGGAGGCTGACTAGGCAACACCCACCCTGACCACTCGCACCAAGCAACTGGGCAGAGAACCCTTTGCTAAAATGTTTTGAAGCCCACCCCTGCAACTAGGGGTTATAAAAATTGGGGATGTCTTGTTTCATTGTGTCATCTCATTTTAGATGGTAAGGTGGGGATGATTTTATTCTCTTACTTGTTGTTGTTGTAAACCTCTGAGAGATTTTTGGACTAATATATGGGGCAAAAATACTTCCAACCCCAAAATAAATAGTAAAACAATCTATTCAGGGGTGTCAACTAGCGGCCTGCAGGCTGGATGCGTCACGTGCAGGCCATACCCACCCTGGCTCCCCAAAGGCAAAAAACATCATGATACATCATGATATAATAATAATAATAATAATAATAATAATAATAATAATAATAATAATAATTTATTAGGCTTGTATGCCACCCTCTCTCCCTAAGGACTCAGGGCAGCTAACAATATAAAACTCATTACAAATTTATCAATAAAAAGAAATTAAACCAAATACAAGTCTAAGAATTAAAATTCAATTTTAAATTCAAAATTTAAAAACCCTCTGAAACAAACCCACCCTTCCCCTTGGTCACGTGATGCAATCAAATTTGATACCTGTGCTGTGATCATTCTTGCTTCTCATGTAACTTGACCTTAGGAATACCTTGAATTACATTTTGATAATCTTTCTCTTAAACAACTCCATTCATATACATACATACATACATACATACATACATACATACATGTGTGTGTGTGTGTGTGTGTGTGAAAAGCTCCACAAGGAGATATAGAAAGATAGATAGATAGATAGATAGATAGATAGATAGATAGATAGATAGATGAATGATGGTGGAACATGCCCAGACTTGTACTTAGTGTGACTACTGGGATAAACCATGTTTTGATTTCCTCGTGTAGCCTTATGCATCTTTTAGCCTATACACATGCTGGCATGTAGAAAGTTATGTGTTCACTTATCTTTAAATTAAAATTGAAAGGCCACAAGGGAAATTAGGCAATGGGAAATAGCAGCTCCAATAAAACCAAGTCACACATTTTACTGATTATGGTAAATTTAATTATTTTATTCAAGCTACATTCAGACAAAAAAAAGTATCAATTTCTCAGTATGTCTTTCTTCCTGTTTGTACTTCTCTTTTCTGGCTAAAGATATGCATTTTGAGTATGGTTTTCAAAGAGGAACAGTAAAGATGGGATTTTTTTTTCATTTTGTAGTGTATTTTAACCTCTCACATTCCCCCCCCCAAATTGTACAGGTATCTTAATCTATGCATGTGTATGCACACACAGAAAGAATGGATATACATTTAAATCCAACACACATGTGCTTATCCCAAAATATCTCACTCCTGTTCTGGGAATGCTTATGGTCTAATTCTTGAGTTCCTGTTCATTGACTTCATTCATTGACTCTTCAAACCCAGGAACTTGGATGCTGAAATATCTCCCAAATGGAGGAATTTCCTCAATGTAGAACATGCCCCCATCAAAGAATTGTTTGAGTTTTAGAGCCTAGTTTGAAAATTCTTTATTTCATAGAAGAAGCTGGCTCTGAAATGAGAGTGTTCGGGGACAAGTTGACTCCAGAGTAAGAAACAAGGTAGCTGTTTGTTTGTTTATAATACATATATCCTGCCTTTCATTTAAAGTAGTAGACATAGCATTTCCTCCTTCTGTCCGGCTGAAATGTCTAGCTAAAATCAGAAACATAAGGAGAACAGAGACATTGATCTGTGTGTCTGTTTTGGGCCACCGCATCGATCCACAGCATTGAGTGGCACTGGAAGGTATCAGGAAGGCAAATTAAGCTTTCTGATGAAACTTCTGCATAACTTTGAGCAATATACAATTGCATTTCTTTTTTCAAACATAGGAAAGAATGTCTAAATTTGCATGCATATCGAGTCTTCCTCCCTCCCTCCCTCCCTCCCCCCTCCCTTTCCATAATTGGCCAACCTAACTGAAAAATCACATCTGTGGCACAAAAATTACCAAAGGTCTGGCAGGTGGAACCTTATTGCTAAATCTTTTGGTATCTGGTTTTCCATTTGCACTGGTAAGGAGATCTATGACCTGATGCTGACTAGGGTTGGAGAACAACAGGAGGATTTGAAATGAAGAGTGGTTATGAGCTCACATTGGGGTTCATTGAGGGAATTGGGATTTTGTTAATTTACACTTATGGGAAATTATTCACAGTGAGTATATATCTAAGAAACCAATACATCCCTGGTTTACTTTCAGCTACTTTACATTAGATTCATGATTCAAAGGTAACCACTTGGTATTATATACAACTTAAAAAATGTGAGGATGACTTTGTTGAAGGATAGCTATTCTCCTGTCCTCTCCCTTTCTTAAAACATGCATGATTGATGAAGTTTGACTTGAGAGAATTCAATGAATTAAATAAAAGCAAATGTTTCAAGAAAAAAAACTGAGCATTCCAGTTAGAGGAGGATTGAAAAACATTCTCTGCCACAAATTCCACCCATTTTTCCCCCAGATGTTGGTGGAGTTGGAATGGTAGCAGTTTGCCTTCGAGAAGGCTTAGTTCCCCATCCCATCCTTAAACTCCCCAAACCTATCACTCAATTGTCTCCTGTAGTTGGGAGGCTCAACTGTTATCCCAATTCCTCGAAGGTTGCCCATCCCTGGCCCAAAATATTAAAAGTAATCATAAATGACATCATGGGAAAATAATGAAAAAATTATTAATGGTTTCTCTCCAATAAGTGTCCATCATGTTCATAAAACTAAAATATGAATGGACACACTGTGATTATCACATGGCTGAAAGTGATGTGTATGTAATGAGTTTCAACAGTGATTATTTAAGGCATGTAGAAACAATACTGCTGCTTTAAAAGATGAGGAGGAAAGATGCTTAGATTTATTTCACATGAAGTTTGTAAGCAATAGTTTGACAGTTGTGTTCCCTGAGAGCAAAGCCCTAAAATGTACTTATAATTTCCTGTGGTTTTAAATGGAGATTTCAGCCTTGCTCCCTCAATGAAATAACCTCAAGGGTGGAATTCTACCAGTTTGCACCTATTGGCTAGAACCAGTTGTTAACATTCTAAGCAGTTCGGAGAACCGGTTGTTAGAAGAAATTACTGGCCTAATCCTGTAAGGAAGGCAGGAAAGAAACATTCTGGTGTTGCTTACAGAAACTGCCTCTCTGTTAACCCTTATTACATTCTTGGCAGGACTAGACTTCCTGTCTCAGGAACGTCTCTGGAGTTTTCTCCCCCCTCCTTTGCTGGTACTTTGCTTGTGTGGAGTGACCATGGAAAAAAGTGACTTACGACTGTTTTTCATACTTATGACTGTTGCAGCATCCCCACAGTTGGGAGAGGCCAGGCGAGGAGATGCATGCCTCGATGTGAGTGATGTTGAGTTGGCCACGCCCAGCCAGTAACATGACCACCCAGCCATGTCCACCCAGTCACATGACCACCAAGCCATGCCCACCAACTAAGCCACGCCCACAGAACCGGTTGTTAAAAAATTTGAATCCCACCCCTGAATAACCTACATCTTATTAGCCTCATGGTTGTTCTCCATCTCTTTCTAATGAAAATAACAAGACATCTTAATGAGGTTTGTGGTTTCGGAACACTCTGAAGTTCACCCCCTTTTTGTAGACATTTATTCAAATATTGGAACAGTGTTCCAATATTTGAGGAGCTGTCACAAAGAAGATGGGGTCAATCTATTTTCCTTTTTTATATATATAATAGATTTTATTAAGCTTTCAAAATTTAAAAACATAAAATAAAACTTTATACATTGTTATCAACATCACGACATCTTTTGCATCTCCTTACATTGTTCAGTATATGTATTTACTTATTCCTTTACCATTACATCTTACTCTTGCTATAAATCAATATCTTTTATCCTTACACATCAATCTTCTCTATGATATATTTACATATTTACATATTCCCTCATTCTTTTCCTAATTGCCATTTTATTTTCTTTTTATTTCTAAACCACTCACACCAGGCATCCCAGGCCCTATAGTAAATTGAATCTTCTCTGTCTTTTATTTTCATCATTGGCCTGTCCATCTCTATACAATCTATTTTTTTTTCTAAACATGCCTTCTGGTGGAACCCCTTTTTCTTTCCAGAATTGTGCATATGAAATCCTTGCAGCTGTTAATATGTGTAACATGATATATCTTTCTGTTTTATTGCATTTTTGTGTTATTATATCTAATAAAAAAGTTTCTGGATTAAATTCAATTTTCTGATTCGTAATTTCTTCTAGCCATTGCCTAATTGTATTCCAATATTTTTTCACCTCCTGGCATGTCCACCAGGTATGGAAATAAGTGCCTTTTTTCTTTTCCACACTTCCAACAGTTTGGGTCTGAGTTAAACATTTTTGCCAGGCTAGTGGGAGGAAGGTGCCATCTGTAGAACATTTTATATTGATTTTCCCTGTATGCTGTAGATATAATTAATTTGTAATTTAATCCCCACATTCTCTCCCAATTTTCCAGGTCTATACTATGGCCAACATTTTTCACCCATACCACCATCGTCTCTTTGACCACCTCCTCTTCCATTTTAAAGTCTAGTAGAAAATTATATATTCCTGAGATCATTTTATTTTCCATTTCTTGTAGAATTTTATCTAATTGATGCTTTCCCATGCAGAAACCAAATTGTTCTTTGTCCTTTTTGTATCTCGCCTGAATTTGCATGTATGGCCACCAATCTATCTTTATATTTTGTTGCTGTAATTCTTGTCTTGTTTTTAATCTTCCTTGTGTGTCTAATAAGTCTTTGTAATTCCTCTTTTTTTCCAGATCCATTGCGTTTGGATAGATTTGTGCTTCCATAGTTGACAACCAGTTTGGTATTTTAGTATAATGATTCTTTTTAATCTTGTTCCATATCCGAATTAATGAATCTCTAATCATGTGTCTCTGAAAGTATGCATGCTGTTTACATTTCCCATTCCATAGAAAACTATGCCACCCTCTCTGCAAGTCGTGACCCTCTATCGACAATACTCTTCTATTTTCCAGATTGATCCAATCTTTAATCCATACCATAGCCGCAGCCTGGTAATACATTTCCCAGTCAGGGAGTCCAAAACCACCCCTTTCTCTTTTGTCCTGTAAAAGTTTCATTTTTATCCTAGGTTTTTTCCCATCCCAAACAAATTTACTTATTATTCAGTCTAATTCTTTAAAAAAGGTTTTATCCAATCTTATTGGTACAGTTTGAAAAAGACATAGTATTTTTGGTAGAGTAGACATTTTGATTGCCGCGATTTTCCCCAGTAATGATAGCTGTAATTTCCCCCACATTTCTAATTCTTTTTTAATTTGTATTATTAATTTGTCATAATCTTTTTTGATTGAAGAGCATCTTGCTGTTAACCAAATGCCTAAATATTTTACCTTTTTCACACTTTGCATTCCCAATTTTCCTTCTAATTCTTTTTTTTTTTTGCTTATCTTTTAAATTTTTAGTCAATAATTTTGTTTTGTTTTTATTTATCTTAAGGCCTGCGACCTTGCCGAATTCCTCTATTTCCTTTATTAATTTTACCCCCGTATCCTCTGGATCTTCCAGAAAAAATACTATATCATCGGAACAAAGGGCCTTGGTGGCTCAGGCTGTTAATTGCCTGCACTTAAGTTCCAGCTGCCTACAACTGCTGTAGGCTCGAATCCCACCAGGCTCAAGGTTGACTCAGCCTTCCATCCTCTCAGGGTAGGTAAATTGAGGACCCAAGATTGTTGGGGGCAATTAGCTGACCTTGTAAAAATGCCGCTTAGTAATAAGCAGGCATATACAATGGAATGAAGGCTATTGCTGAGCACACTGGGTTGTATCCCAAAAATTGTAAGCCGCCCTGAGTCTTCGGAGAAGGGCGGCATATAAATGTAATTAAAAAAAATGCCTGTACCTTATAATGTTCCATTTTAATAAGAGCCCCTTTGATTTCTTCATTTTTCCTAATGTTTTCCAATAAGTTTTCTAAGGTAAGGATGAAGAGGAGGTGTGACAGTGGGCATCTCTGTCTTACTCCCTTGTTGATCTTAAATGTTTCCGTTCTGTCACCATTCAGTATTACACTGGCCATCTGTGTTGTATAAATTGTTGAAATCAGTTTAATAAATTTATTGCCAAATTGCATGCTTTTTAATTGTTGTATTATGAACTGCCAATTAACATTGTCGAATGCCTTTTGTGCATCGAGGAAGACCATTGTCAATTGTTTTTCTGGGTTTGCTTCATAGTATTCTATTATATTCATTACCATTCTGGTATTATTTTTGATTTGTCTATTCAGTAAGAATCCGTTTTGGTCACTATGAATGATCTGATTAAGGGTTTTTTTTCAATCTTTCTGCCATTATGGACATAAATATTTTATAGTCAACTTTTAAAAGGGATATGGGCCTATAATTTTGAATTAATTGATGGTCCTAATCTTCTTTTGGGATCAATGTTATGTATGTCTCCCCCCATGACTTGGGTAACTTCACTGTTGTCAGTACCTCATTGTAGAGTTCTAACAATTGCATTTCTAATTTTTCGTGGAGCATTTTATACAATTCCCCTGGGAGACCATCCGGTCCCGATGTCTTACTGTTTTTCTGTTTCAGAATTGCTTCTTGGAGTTCTTTTAGTGTTATTTCCCTGTTTATCTCTTTATTCTAATTCCTAATTCTTCCTCCATTTGATAAAATACTTTTGGTAATGTTTTCATTTTCCTTTTTTTCCCTGGATTTTCATTATTGTAATTTTTCCCTAAACTTGCTATTGCATTGAAATCACCTAGCAGGAATAGGTTCACATATTCCTGTTCTACTAATTTTCTATATAGTTTAGTATAAAATTTTTCTTGTTTCCCGTTCGGCACATATATCACTGTCAATAATGTTTTCTTATAGTTTATATAAACTTCTAACATGAAAATCCTACCCTCCTCATCTGCATATACCTATTCTGCTTGTAAATGTTTCCATATAAATGTAATTAAATATATATATATATATATATATATATATATATATATATATATATATTCGTAGATTTTCACGGGTAAAGGTATGTAGGTCTTGGTGTATTCGGGTCTTGTCCCGTGTAAGGTTGAGAATACCTTGGCAACGTTTCGACGAAATCTCATCCGTCATCTTCAGGCTGGTGTCTTCAGCTTCATTCTCCTGGGAGAAGTGTGTGATCGTGGCTGTTTTTCCCTTTTAAACTCTAGAGTTGGATGTGTTGTTACTTCTTGATTGGTTTGTGGAGTTGATGTATGCAGATTGGATGGCTTTTTCCTGAGACCCTGTGTGGCTGAGGTGCTGGCTGTGTGTCTCTCAGCCTTTTGTGTTGTAACGACCTGGGTAATGGGCTGTGTGATGACCTTCTGAGTTCTATTGTTGTGGCGTCCTGGGTGTGGTGCTGTAATCTCCTGGGTCGTTGTCTGTGCTGCAACCTCCTGATGTTTTGTGTTGTGATCTCCTGAGTTCTGTGATGTAGTATCCTGGGTGGAAGGCTGTGATGTGGCATTCTGGGCCTTGGTTTGGCTCGAGTTTGAGGTCTGGCTATGTGTTTATAGCGTGTGTCTGTTTGCTTAGTTTGGGGGTTGGAGGGGTGTAGCAGCTGGTGTTGCAGCCATGGTCTGGTTTCTGGATGGTGGTTGCCTTTCATCTGTGGCGTGGGCTTGGGTTTGAGTCTGGTGAAGGAGATTGGTGGTGGCATCGTGTGTTATTTTGGGTCCGGTGTTGGTTTTCGTGGCTGGGACTTCGTTTGTTGATTAGGGCTAGTTTCCAGATGTCTGGTAGGCGGGAAGTATCATCCCGTTTATTCATGTTATGGGGTGTTTCTCTATTTGATGGCTTCCCTAATTATTCTCTTGTTGAAGTGTTCAGTATTGGAGATAAGTTTGGATCCCTCAAAATCAATTTCATGTCCTGTGGCTTTAAGGTGCTGGAAAAGGGAGGAAGTTTTTTCTTCTTTTCTGACTGCGTTCTTGTGTTCTGCGATGTGTGCATTTATTCTCCTGTTGGTTTGTCCAATGTATGTGGCTGGGCAAATTTTGCACGGTATTTTATAAACTCCTTGGTTTTCTAGCTGGATCTTGTCCTTGGGGTTTCTTAAGATGTTGGCTATTTTTTGGTCAGTGCCAAAGGCTGTCCTGATATTGTGTTTGTGGAGACCCCACCAGAAGAACTAAGCTGAAGACCACCACCTGAAGATGTTTGGATGAGATTTTGAAGCGTTGCCAGGTATTCTCAACCTTACCGGACAAGACCCGATACACCAAGACCTACATATATATATATATATATATATATATATATATATATATATATATAGCTATCCCCCTTTTTTTTGGTTGGGCCAGAGATACATATAAATCTCCTAATTTTGTTGCTTCTAACAGTTTACTTTGATGATTCTGGATATGTGTTTCTTGAAGGCATATAATGTCTAAGTTCAATTTCTGTAGTTTAGTTATTGTTTTTTTTCCTCTTGATTTGTGAATTTAAACCGTTGATGTTAATGAAAATCAATTTGATTTCTTCCACCATCTTACTCTTTAGTTGTTACTTGTTGAAGCTTGTTTGCTCTTGTTTGGTGTCTCGTTCTTATGCCTTCTCTTTCCACTTCTTCCTGCTCTCTTTCCTCTTGTTCTGTTTCTCTTTCCTCCACCCGATCTTCTTCTTGGCTCCTGCTTTCCACTTCCCCTTTGCTGTTCTGGTCTTCTCCCGATACCACATACAGTTCAAAAAATTCCCTCGCTTTTTCTATACTATCTATTTTGAATTTTTTATCCTGCCATGATATTAACATTCCCTCTGGGATGAGCCATTTGTACAGGATGTTATTCTTATTCATTTGGGTGGCCAGGAATCCATATTTCTTTCTGGGTTCCCTTATTCTTCTTGGAATTTGTTTCAACATTACAATTTCTGTTCCCTTAAATATCAGTGGTTTGTCTCTCGTCACTTTGTATATCTCATCTCTCAGTTGTTTCTTTGAGAATTGTATATGAACCTCTCTTGGAAGTTTAAAATGTCTTGTATAGTTGGTATATATTCTATATACCTCATCCATTTCCCTTCAAACCTCTTGGCCCTCTTTTTGTAACACTTCTGCTATGAGATCTGCCATTAATTTGGGCAGGTCCCCCCCCCTTTCTTCTGTTACATTCTGAAATCTGAGGAAGAAATCAGCCTTTTCCATCTTTCCATCTTTCCATCTCCAAATATGCAATTGCCTCTTCTAATTTCCTGTTCTCTCCCATTAATTTCTGTTCTATTGATTCTACTTTCTTGTCTGTTTGTTCAACCTTTGCCTCCACTGCTTTCATCTTATGTTCCGTCTTTGCTACTGTTTGTTGGATTGTACTTATCTTCTCGTCTAATTTCCATATTTTACCTTCATCTCTAATAGTCTGTAACCCTCTTAATTTCTAATCTTATTTAGTCCTTTTAATAAATTAGTTGATTATGATCCTAAATATAATATAATAGCTTATGTAGTAAACCTATATAATTCAGTAAGTGTAGATAAATATATGTTTGATTATTTTCTTTTCATATATACTATATCTTATAACTTTCTTATAGCTCAATTAAGTCTATGAATCAATATATAGCCATTAATTAGTTATACATCAATTGATTAATTAGTTGTTATCCAAAATATTAAATTGTGGAGAGATATAAAAGATATATAGGGTATAGCAGTTATTAAAAATGTAGCAATCTATGAAATAGGATACATAAATTAATTCTTACAAACGATCATATATATATATATATATATATATATATATATATATACATACATATATATATATATGTATATATATGTATGTATATGTTTTCGTAGATTGTCACGGGTAAAGGTATGTAGGTCTTGGTGTATTCGGGTCTTGTCCCGTGTAAGATTGAGAATACCTTGGCGATGTTTCGACGAGATCCCACTCGCCATCTTCAGGCTGGTGCTTTCGGCTTCGTGCTTGTGCCAGCAAAGCGTGATCTGAGCTGCCTTCTCTCTATAAATACTGGAGGGGAGGTGTGGTGTGCTGGCTCTGCTGTAAGTGGGTTGGTTGGCTGTGTTGTTGGCTGTGTTGTCGCTTCTTGATTGGTTGATGGAATTGGTGCTTGCTAATTGGTTGGCTGTGTTGTTGCTTCTTGATTGGTTGATGGAGTTGATGTTTGCTGATTGGTTGGCTTTTTCATAAGAGCCTGTGTGGCTGAAGTAGTGGCTGTGAGTCCTTCAGCCTTTTGTGTTGTAGCTACCTGGGTAGTGGGCTGTGTGATGACCTTCTGAGTTTTATTGTTGTGACATCCTGGGTCTTGTGCTGTTATCTCCTGGGTCGTTGTCTGTGTTGCAACCTCCTGAGGTTTTGTGTTGTAATCTCCTGAGTTCCATGATGTAGTATCCTGGGTGGAAGGCTGTGATGTGACATTCCGGGCCTTGGTTTGGCTCCGAGTTTGAGGTCTAGCTATGTGTTTAAAATTCGGATACAGGATTGCAGAGATTGCTCTCCTGCTCCGCTCTGCTATGACCTCCGGGGTCAATCTATTTTCCAAAGCATCAGAAGGCAGGAAAAGAAACAATGAATGGAAACTAACCAAGGAGAGAAGTAACCTAGAATTAAGGAGAAATTTCCTAACAGTGAGAACAATTTATTTTATTTATTTATATTTGAACTTGTATGCCGCCCCATCTCCGAAGACTCGGGGCGGCTCACAGCTAAAAACACAGAACAATAAATATTTAAAAAAACATTAAACCAACAAGCCCAAATATAAAACACGACAATAAAAAATACATTAAAAGTGGAATAACTTGTTTTCAGAAGTTGTGGGTAATTCATCACTGGAGGTTTTTAAGAAGAGATTGGACAGCTTTTTATCTGAAATGGTATAGGGTCTCCTGCTTGAGCAGGGGTTTGACTAGAAGACCTCCAAGGTCCCTTCCAGCTGTTATTGTTATTTTCTGAAACTGAAAGATTCTTAGAAGAAAAATATCTGAAGAAGTAATACTGGTTACATTGCAGCAGACTGAATGAGGTGTGTTAAAATTTATTGATTGCTTACCTCCCAACCACTGAGAGTAGATAGCATTGTGCAAAAAGAGATACTTTCTTTTATTATTTTATTTAGTCCTTGGGTCATTCAGATGAGAGTTCATCCTCTGTGAAAAAGAATAGAAACCAAAGGTATTAAGAAACAAAAACCCTGCTGTGAACCTTGAAATGTGGCAGCAAAAAGTATGATCTGTACATCTGAAGCAGCCTTAGATAAAAAGAAAGTACAGAATGCTTTAGAAAATAAAAGTACAAAATAAAAGTTAAGCTTTAACCTCTTAAAACTTAAGTACATTCTCAACTATCCCTTTGAGGGCAAGGCTAATTGTTTTCTTGTGGTACATAATTTCTTAACATGGCTTGTGGGAGTGCTATGTTTGTTAATGTATCTATACAACTTTCAGATGCCCCAAAGTTGCAGATGTCATACAGCATATAGGTAAATAAAATAAAATACACAAGTTATGGAAATAAAATTCGAGGTCCTTTCTGACCCTGTCACTCTGTTATATTGTTATTCTGAATATATTTAGGTAGTAATGTTTGTTATTACAACCTATGTTAATAACAACTCATGGGAAATAGAAATAATATACTGTCCTGATTCTATCACTAGCCCAATTTAAATGTATTTCCTAATTTAATCTCAGATTCTAAACTCTTACACTGACTTTATCAATGATCCTAGGACTTGTCTTCTCCTCTAACAAGACACTATCAATCCAAGCAATGTTTCAGATTTCTCTCAAATTTTACATTTAGAGTGTGGAGTTAGAGAATTTCTCCTGTTTTGTTTCCTTATTGCTCGGTGATATGTCTTCTTTCTAGAATAGCACCTGAACTCTATACCAAATTCTCTCTCTTCTGAATATTTGTATTGATTCATTTTTAAAATTTCATTTATAGGGTACAAGATCTCTTTCTTTTGCGAGCAAAATGAGTTAGATTCTTAAAGGTGCTTCTAATTTTGATGCTGCATGCTCATTCAATATCTACCTCAGGTATAATTTGAAGCGCTAAATCAATGTTACCATATTTTAACGGTTATCCTGTTCTATCATATTACAAAAATCAGTATTTAGATGATTCCTAAAAGCCGTAAAGATTGAAATCAGGTCTGGGAAACCTATGCTCATGGGTTACATAGAGCCTCAACTGCCTTCTTCCCTGCCTGCAACAGTGTGCCATGAAAATGTGATTTTCTGCTGATTCACTGCAAAACTATTTTTTTAAAACGTTGTTTGTTAACCACTTTAATATTCTTAAAAAAAACATGCCCTCACTACAAAAGCTTCACAAGAGGAAAAATGATCCCCAAATCCCTCAGCTATTAGCTTTGGCAACTGCTAAGTCCATGCTGCCCTTTGCCACAAGAGAAAAAAAATCAGTGTTTTGTATTGGCCATTGCTTAGCATTCTTTGGGAGTTTGCCAGATCTCATGTGCTCTTGGCATTGGGTCGATTCAGCAGGGGACATGCAACCTCGCTTTCAATTTGCATTGCAGATTTGTTTTGTGCTATGTTACCTGACCACAGGGGCACTCCATTAGAAATTTTCCTTTTGTCCTTTTTCTATTCTTGGATGGGAAAACAAAATGGAATACAGAGTTATTCCATTAAGCCTCATTTAAGCCTCCCTTTGAATAAATAACTCCTACTATTATTATCACTGTATATATAATACAATGTGAAATCACAGTTACCAGTTCTTTAGTGATATTGGCCAGGGGTGGGCTTCAAAAATTTTAGCAAAGGGTTCTCTGCCCAGTTGCTGGGTGGATGTGGCCATGGTGGGTGTGGCCTAGTCAGCATCCTGCACCCCGGAGGGTGGGGTTGCCCTCCCTGGGCTCCAGAGGCTCTCTCGAAGCTGGAAACAGGCCCATTTCTGGCCTTCCCGAACTTCTGTGAGGCCCATTTTTTGCCTTCCCCGAGCCTCTATACGCACCCTGCACTTACCTGGATCCAAAATGGGCCGTGTGGGGATTCCTGTGAGGGGCAGGGTGGGGTAGGTGGGGCCAGTTGGATTTGGGGGTTCTCTGAACTGCACAGAATCTTAGCTAGGGGCTCTCCCGAACCCCTACAAACCCCCGGCAGCCCACCCCTGGTATTGACTATGCATCATGTTCCTCCCAAGAACTTAGGATGTCATAATGTATTAGTGTAGTAAATGTGCATATCTTAGCAGTGTGGCCTTTTGTAAATGACAGATGGTAGTTTAGTTTTGTCAATGAGCAGGTGTTCTAAGTGTTGTCCAAGATTTTTTGCTATGGTATCCAGTATGCCAATAACCACTGGGGACCACCATAGCCACTTTATGCCATAATCTTTCAATTTCAATTTTCAGATCTTGATACGTTGTGATCTTCTCCATTTCTTTGTCTTCTATTCTACTATCCCTTGGTATTGCCACATCAATTACCCACACTTTTTTCTTTTCAAGCACAGTTAACACTGGTACGTTATGAGCCAAGACTTTATCAGTTTTTATCTGGAAATTCCACAATATTATAACTTCATTTATTTTTACTATTTTTTCAACTTTATGTTCCCACCAATTTTTCATTGCTACAACATGATAATTTTTACAGATGTTCCAATGAGTCATTCTGGCCTCTGCGTTACGTCATTGCATGAAATCAGTTTATGCAAACTTCTTGTGTGAGCTGAGTGTATGGTTTCTTCTGCTTCTATGTGCAATCTGCACTTTGATCATTTGATGACTTTTCAGTTCTGGCCATGATTACATTCATTCAAGTAACTTGCTCGTGAACAGTCAAAATCAAGCCTTCAGTTTCTTTTTTTCTTTTTTAATGTTCCAAGCCTTTACATGTAAACCTTTGTCAGGTTATATCTTTATCCATTTTCCTCTCGATCTTTTGTAGAAATTGACCATGGAATACTTTTCCTTGCCAGCATTCTGTTCATGTATTTATTTCATTATTTTGGTATTCATGGTTTGTTTCATCTATTATTCAGTTTGTTTCAATTTTTAACTTGCATCAGTTGTTTTCGATTGTCTTTTACATGATCAGCCAATGCATGCTTTCCTTCCTTCCCAGTTGTTTGACTTGAAGTAAATCTCTGCCTCCATTTCTATGGAACAGGAATAATTCAATATTCAATAATTCAATGTCAATATTACTGTGCATGATGGATAATGATCAGTATTCTTGTTTTTTTAGTCCATGCTCTCCAATTCAGCTTGTATCCAGTTAATAATTCCAGCAATGTATTGTATCATAGATATGGCCCAGGTATTGATGGCTTTGATGGTGTTTCCTGTCTTCAGTTTTATCTTTAGCAACTTTCTCTCTCGTTCTTTGAATATATTATTTACTAATCACATTTTTAATTTATGTATGCTTGATATTATCCAACTGTAAAATGCCCAGATATTTGGAGGCATCATCTTGATGACTTTTGGTGGTTTGGCTAGTCAGCATTTCAGTTCCACTGCTGTTCATTATTCTACTTGATTTATGGTTTCTGCAACACATTTCTATATCCATTGCTGTATTTTTGCTAAATATTCTTAACAGTGTTTGTCAATGATTGATTTTTCATAAAGCTTCAGATCATTCATCTAAAGCAGATATGAGATTTTATTAGCATTTTTGCTGTTTGATAGGCCAGGTTTGTTTCCTTTGAAATCATTGAAATTGGGTCATAGCAATGACAAATAATAAGGGTGGTATTGAGTCCCCATGGAAGAGACCTCTCCTAATGTTGACAAATCCATATATTTCACTTCCAAACAAATCTGTCATCTAGAAACATTCTAATGTTTTTATTGACACTAGTTCTTTTCAAACATTTGATGATCTAAAAGACTTTCTCACAATGCATCAAAGACCTTTTTATAATCAATCCAAACCATGTGGAAATTGGTTTTTCAGCTTTTGCAATTCCTCAAAACCATTTTATCAATCAGAAGTTGATCTTTTGTACCTCTGCTTTTCCTTTTATTTCCCTTCTGGTCTACTGGAAACGTGTTACTTTCTTTTAAATAATTTTGGATGTTGTCCACTATTATGTGTATAAGGAATGTGAGGATTGGTTGTAAAGTTACTTTTTTGTCACCGTTGTAACTGCGATCACTAAAGGAGGAAGTTGCTAAATGAGGACTATCTGTATCCATGTTCTGACAAATCAGTCTGTCTCCTGCAACTTGGGTAATGTAATGCAATATTAATATTGTTTCTGAAATGTGATTGAAGAAAATATGTTTCATTAATTTTATCTTTTATCTTCTCAAAAAAGGGCATAATGAATGAACCATGCTGCTACATATCACAGTATATCAGTGCACTGAGAACTAAAGCTGCTGGAAAACTAAATTCAATTTCTGTTTTCATTCACTGGGCAAGGATAAACTTGTACTTCTTTCTATCCAAAGCCTATAAATACATCTTTCAAGAACAAAAGTTCCACTGAGGAAGAATAGTACAGGTTTAATGAATTAACGTATGCTCCATGTGGGACTGAATCTATGTGAGATGGGGCTGATGGGGCAGAGAAGGTGAGCAAAAGCTTTTAATTGAGTTCATAAAGTTTTTAATGAGTTCAAACCTTCTTATTCAAATGAAGTGAAATATTATTACTTTTTAGGGAAAGGTTGAGGTTTATTTGTTCCAGCTACTTGGTTACAAGTCCACATGGACACAATTAATGAAGGAAATAGCATGTTTTACAAGGCCAAGACTCTGAGTTATTTTGTGGCCCACGTGAAATTCTTTATCTTAATCGCCACACATTCCAGACAGGAAGGTTCTGTTCAGATAAAAGGACACGTCTACTTTGTTCCAGAGAGCTGGGTCCATGAGTCAATGTTCAGTAGGAACACTGATAGTAAGAACAGTTACATTGATTGATTTCATAATTGTTTCTGAATATTTACACATATTTTCATGTAGCCATAATTGTTACAGCTCTTATATATTTCTCTGCTGTCTACTTCTTTCAGACATAGATTGGCTGAATGAAGAACTGAGGCTCAAAGATGCTCAAATTCACAGGACGGGATTGTCTGAAGGGATGCTTACTCATTGGGAAAAGGATAGAAACCGTGTGTCATCTACTACCTGTTTCTAGGATATGGCAGTTTTCCTTATTTCTTCCAACTGTGTTTAATTATTACATGCGTTGTGACCATTGATTACACAGACTGAAAATATGAGAGAGATCATCCCAAATCTCTAAAAGGCATGGTATCAATCACGGAATGCTGCTTATTCTAAAAACTCTCTCAGATCATTATGGCATGCTTTTTGTTTTCCTTTAAATTGGAAAATTTCCAACACTGGTGGAAAAAACTCTTTATCCTGAAATAGTTAGCACTTGCTCAAGAGAATTCATTATCTTGAAAGCAGTTCCAGGTCTCTGGAACATTCATAGTGTTGGAGAGCTGACTTTACTGATTTCCAACTTAGGTGGTTGGCGTATATGTGTGTGTGTGTGTGTGTGTGTGAGAGAGAGAGAGACAGAGAGAGAGAGACAGAGAGAGAGAGTTAGAGTTTTCCTCAGTAATTGAAACAAAGCAGTGAGTTTGAAACTGGCAAGAATTTGAACATTTCCTCCTTCTCTTCAGCAGAGGACTAGACTGTATGGAAAATGGTTTCTCTTTTTCCTTTTGAATGGCCTCAACATCAAGAGACTTTTGTTTTATGCAGGAGGGCCAGAAATGTTTGTTATTCGTTCATATGCCAGGGGAAATGAGGTCTGTGTGTCTAATAAATTAACAGGAAAAAAAACCCTGATCTTAATGAGATGAATCATTTTTTATTAGATTTTTATCACACATATATTATTTATAAATAATTCAATATAACAAACACACATCTTGCCAATGTATGGCAAATATATTTCTTCCTCCTCTGTTTTCCCCACAATTACCATCCTGTAAGATGAATTGAGCTGAGAGAAAATGAATGGCCCAAAGTCACTAAACCAGCTTTCATGCTTAAAGCAGCACTAGAATTCACAGTCTCCTGGTGTCTAAGCCAGCACTTTAACCACTGTACCAAACTGATTTTCTTGAATAAATGCAAAGAAATAAATATGTAGGTTTAATTAAGAGTATATATCATTTAGGTCCCTGCGGGCATATGAAAGTAGGAAATTCATTAGATTGGTAATAGTAGCATGTTATGATCAAATAAATGGAGATAATGGAAGATCCTTGGATCCGTTTGGCAATATTCTCAACGAATTAAATGGGGGGGAGGGGGGATTGTTATGCTAGGTGCCATGAATGGATAAGTGAGAATGGGATGAGTGTATGGAGAAAAAATGATTGGGCCATTCAAGGACGTTTAGATACATGAGAATAATGATTATTTATTTAATATATGCTTGGGAGGGGAATCAAATATTTGGTTCAAGCATAAATCTACTTATGCATACCTGAATGAAATGGAAAACATCATTAATTGTTCATGATGAAAGATTGAGAGAATTTTGAAGGGTAAAAGAGCAATGGGAGGTCATACTCGTAGGGGGGAAAAAACCTTTTTTTTAAATAGTGTCAACTTTTTGAGAAATATTCACAATGGAAGAAAAGGAAAGAAAAACCTAGACTGAAAGTAGAATAATTACAAGAGGGAAAAGTATAAATCCTAAATGGAAAAATATGAAAAACTAGAAAAATTTCCAGTAGGATTAATGGAAGGTGGAAATTAATTGCTTGAAGCATAGGGAAAAGAATTATGTGTGGAATTATGTTTATGGGAAATAAGCTTGGCAGAATGAGTTGAAAGAAGCTGAGGACGAACAAAAGAGCCTGTAAAGAGAATGAGTGCTGTAAAAAATAATGCAAAAATGAATATATGAGAAAAAGATAATGTATAAACAGCAAAATAGATAGTTGCAAAGAATGTGGTCAAACCAAGCAAGGAACAACTCTTATTATTACAAGCATAAAAATATAGACCTCTTTTGGCAAAAACAAAATTGTTCTGGAAATGGGGGAACAGGGCTGAGTGAGGAGCATCCCGTTCAGTGAATGGAATTAAAAATAATAGTGATAAACTTGTCTGGGAATAAATTGAAATGAGGGAACGTTGGCAGAAACAAAGAAACATTGCTTATCCCAAAAGAAACAGCACAATGGGTATGTATGATGTATCTATGCATGTCCACATTACTTTAAGTCACCTTCAGATGACCCCAAGGGTTGAGAAGTGGAGGTCATCTAGAAGTACCCTTGCTAAAAACCCTTTAAACCCCTTGCGACTATTCTAAAAATGCCAGGAAATAAAAGCTAATAGGCTTTTGCCATTTTACAATTGGGGTGCCTACTTAACAACTCCATTTGTTATGGTTTACTTAAAATGTGCTTCTTTAACATTACTAATATTGATAGGATGAACCCAATATATTAATGTAGTATGAGCCACTGTATGCTATCAAATTAGTCCTTTGAAGCATGCTACTTTTATTTACAGAATTTTATGAAATTGTCAGACTTCCACTGTATGTATATATAGATGGGTACTAAAAATAAGTGAAACCTGGGGGTGTTACGACAATGATCATTGTAGTGTCTAAAATGCTTGGGTGATCAATATGCATGCATGTTTCAATACATGTGTGTTTGCATGCACCATTATAGCTAGCATTGCCAAAGTCTTTATGACTTTTTGTGAAAAGGCTTGTTCCAGTCATGGATTAGCTAGCTTGAGGGCCTATGGGTAAATATGCAGATGGAAGCATTAGGATTTATCCCCCCCAGCCACAAAGGGAAAGTAGTACTGTTATCCCATGAGCTCCTGTTCTACACTCTACCTGACATGCCCTTGTTTACCTAAGACAAGCTGTCAGCAAGTCTTCACCAGTTTTTTGAGATGCCCCTTTGTCCTGACAATCTAGAAACACATTTTCTACACTGTATCCTGTCTTATAACTTTTGGGGTCCTCAAAGGTACCATCTCCTTATCAGTTCATCACATACCAGGAGTAGGAAGAAGGTTTTGCTGGACTGGGCTGCACTAGTCTAAACATGTCATGGCTACTGTGGGCAGGACATATGGGCTCTTGATGTTTATGCAATCCAGCTGCTCTTACTTCCCGCCTAACTCCCACTACCAATAAATATAGCTGATTGTATATATTACACTTCAAGGTCATGTACCAGCAGTGAGATCCCATTAGGAGGGCAAGGGTGACTGACTTCTGACTTCAACAATCCTTCAAAGTTAATCCAGCATCATAGGAGCAAAAATTAAATACATTGGGCTCTAAGTGTGAGGGAGGGGGAGGTGGCGAAACACCCATTGTAGGATAGGAAGGAAGAATTTAAAATGGCAATAAAAACTCTGTAATCTAATTACAGCTGTAAAAGTGAAAGGTGAAGCATTCGCAGCATGATTCACAAGCACTATGGCTAACCTCTGACATCTTGAATATATTATGTGATTTCTTCCCTGCAGAAAATACTTTGTAAAGATCAGCCAGCCCCTGCTTTCTGTTTTCTTATGAGGGCTTTCGTTCCATGTTTCTGTTTAAGTAAATGTTGCTATGTGCAGGCATTTTCCTTTCTTCACCTTGAACACAAGATTAGAGAGTTGTAGATCTGCATAATCAATAAACCCAAGAAGACACCAACTCATGTCTACTTTGGAAAGAAGGATCTCAACTTGAGATATGCCTGCTAACAACTTAGAGAATGCTTCATTTGAAGTTTTGTCCAAGAAAGGTAACTTTTCAAAATTTTGCAGATCCTTACTAATGTCTAGTAAATATGTATCTATGTAAATGTCAGATCTCTGATGTAAGCAAGGTTAGGAAACAGTAGTCATTAAGAATCTTGGAATGTTCTTTAACATAGTCAGGGTATTGTAACAGAATTTTGAAAGCCTGTTCAAAACTCCTCTCTATTTCAATTTATACTTAGTATGACCAAGGCCAAGTTGTTTTGAGTCCTTGAGCATATTGTAGCCAAAAATGAGCTGGGCAAAGCCATGGAACAACTATTGGTTTACAAATTTCATGAGAGGAGAGTCTTGTATATTTAAATATAGCACCTTGGTGGTGCAGGCTGTTAAATGCCTAGCACTTAATTCCAGCTGCCTGAAATTAGTGCAGGCTCGAATCCCACCAGGCTCAAGGTTGACTCAGCCTTCCATCCTCTCGCGGTAGGTAAATTGACTTTGCCGCTTAGGCATATACAATGGAATGAAGGCTATTGCTGAGCGCACTGGGTTGCGCTCCAAAAATTGTAAGCTGCCCTGAGTCTCTAGAGAAGGGCGGGATATAAATATGAATATATGTATATGTATATGTATATGTATATGTATATATGACTCTCCCCCCATGAAATTTGTAAAACGATTGATGATTCTTTGATTGCCACCCTGACTGAAATAGAGAGGAGTTTTGAACAGGCTTTCAACATTCTGTTACAATCCCCTAACTACGTTAAAGAACGGAAGATTAGGTTGTTGGTTTGAGCTCCAAGCCTGGCACCTTGGATGCAAACAAAACAGATCATCATGGAGAAAATCTATCTATGTATTCATTAAGAATCAACAATGACACATAATCAAGGAACCAAAAAGAACACTTCGGGGTTTTTTGCCTATGAAACTGAAGTGGCTAACTATATTTAGTCACACGTGCTGGACATCTATCATTATTTAACATAAAACACTAATTACTGTATACATGCATATAACTATACAGGAATAAGAATGTCTATGGAGATTCTCAGTCATCCAGGTCATGATTGTCCCAATGGTCCTTTTTCAAAAGGCAACTGGACTTTTCTTTGTTTTTCCTTGAAAACGTTTTGTCATCCAAGAAGCTTCTTCAGTTTTGAAGAAGAACTGAAGAAGTTTCTTGGATGAGAAGCAAAACGTCTTCAAAGAAAAACAAAAAAATGCCTTTTGAAAAAGCACCTATTTCAATCCTTCCAAAAGTGGCTTATAAGCAACAATTATAAAGATAATTAAACCTTATTGTCCTTATTCATAGCTCTTTTTCAAGCTATTGGTTGATAATTGACAGCAGGTTTTGATTTGAATTGCAGATAGAAAAAGAGATGACTATCTTAGTCTGGATTCTGGGATTTTATTTTAGTGATTTAAATGTAGATTAGATTTGTTAATTGTATTATTTGTTGGCTTCTTTATGCTGTTTTTATCCTGTCTTTCTCCCCTGGGCACTCAAGGAAGATAATCATAAGCAATACAACATATAACACTTAAAACCTTATTAAGGCAGTAATCATCATTGATAAAATTTTATTTAGTTATTTCTATGTCATCCATACATATTTTATGCTTCCAATTCTATTTCAAGGTTATTTACCCCCAAAAAAGAAAGAATGCTTTTAAAGTGTTATTTTTTTATTTTATTTATTTTTAATTACATTTATATGCCGCCCTTCTCTGGAGACTCAGGGCGGCTTACAATTTTTGGGATACAACCCAGTGTGCTCAGCAATAGCCTTCATTCCATTGTATATGCCTGCTTATTACTAAGCGGCATTTTTACAAAGTCAGCTAATTGCCCCCAACAATCTTGGGTCCTCAATTTACCTACCCCGAGAGGATGGAAGGCTGAGTCAACCTTGAGCCTGGTGGGATTCGAGCCTACAGCAGTTGTAGGCAGCTGGATCTTAAGTGCAGGCAATTAACAGCCTGAGCCACCAAGGCCCTTATTAACATATATCAGTAAGTAGTACAGTAAGACTAGCTGTGTTGTAAAGTGCAAAGAAACATTAGCCAAAGCACGATCACTGAAGCATTTCAGAGTAATAAACTGATATTTATTATGACTTTCTGAAAGATTGTACACCTTTAGATAACCACAGTATGGGAATTGAATAGAAAATCAGCAGCATGCACAAACCAGTCTCTGGAGACTGGCAACAGATATCTATAGAATGCCACACTTAATACTAAATGTAAAGCCACATTAGTGGAAACTCTGCAAAGAAGATACCGGATGCTGAAATACTTCGCTCTGTACATATGAATTCAATTGTCACCTTTCAGAATTCTCAGTCAAAATCAAAGTTGATTGCACTCTCAAGGAACTATGGGAATTGTAATCCAAAAATTGTGGGAAGCGATAGGGTGGCCATGGCTACGCTTGTCATCCCATAAGTAATTGAATTTGTTACCATAGCTGTTTCAGAATCATTAGCAAGCAAATGAGCAGCGGCTGCAACTTGTTTCATCACAACATCAACTCAAGCTAAAAATGGGGCAATGATGGTGGTAATTTTAGATACACAAGGGTACATGTTTAAAGGATCAGAGAAGAAGCCTGCCATCTAGGCAGTTGAACTGGGTGACTCCTGAGATCCTTTTGCAGTTCAGATGCTATCCATATAGCCACTCATATTTAATTACTTTGTATTTGCATAATTAAACATTGGGATCTTTGAAGCAAGATGGCATCCTGCCAGTAGTTGCATACCTATGTGTTAGCAAGGTGTTTGTGGATTTGTCTAGGTGGGGGTATATCTAATAGTAATGTAGTGAAGTAGCTTAGTCTTAGTGACAAATCGATGTACTCAGCCCGCCTTACCAGCTGAAAGTAATGTATCTTTGATGTAGATCTTGCCCAAAGCAGGGACGGGTGTGGTAGATACTCAAACCTACAAAAATGTTGTTGTAACCTTTATGTGGTGAACCTCTTATCTCTAATTGTTTCTCAGATACCTCCTAAAGCCCTGGAACATTTTCTGATCTCTTTCAGCACAGGCACAGAACTGAAGAAATGTATAAATTTACGGGGAGATGCATACAATCTTGTTTTTAACTTGGTATCTTTTCCTTTCCAATCCCTTAAGCTACTGTATTTATGGTACTTTTTGTAATGGATCAGTTCTAGAGCCTGTGAAGCAAAACCTGAGCTTGTCTCATGCCAGCTTGCTCCAACCTGACATTTAGCCATCACTCTAGCCCTAATCACAATCTTCCACTCAACAGCTGGCTATGCTTGCTGGGCTTGTCATAGCTGTAGGCTAACACCTGCAGGACACTGGCTTAAGAAATCTGCTTTAAAATTTGGTGAGCTGGTTTTACTAACAGCAGCCTGAAAATTCCAGTGGGTTGGCTTTATAGGAGAAAACTTTGAATGGCTCAAATTAAGCCAGAGCAATTCTAATGGGAAAACAGAAGCAATAATTATCTTGTCCTTCAGAATATAAACACCCAGAAAAATGCATGATGATCTTGATTTAAATACTCGGGTTTAATTCTGGAAGATGCTGATTATTTTATATTCTGGGTTTGTTTGTTTGTTTCTTTTCAATCATGAAACTTGTATTAACATATTATGAAGTTTCTAGACAGGTCTCTAATCCAGTTCCAAACCTTGGTTAACTTTAGATAGGTAGCCTCTGTGGAGTTTTAACGATTTGGAGTTTTTTGTATTTTGAGTTCCAAATCTTTAACATATATATTTCATGGCTCTTTACTGATTCAAGAAAATATCTGCTTCATTGTATGGTCCTAATTGGTTTGACACTTTTAATTAGTTGAATTTTCCTAATTACATTGCTGCAGCTTCAACACTCTTTCCAATCTTAATTGTTTTCGATGGTTCTGATTGATCAGTAGCTGGTTTCGTAACCTGGCTTTTATTACGTGTTCACTTTCCTCTCACTGCTATTGCTTTTAATTTAAGTTATAAGCAATGGTTCCAAATTCAGTCAGTCAGTTAGTCTGTCAATCATGTATGGCCCTCTATTAGGAATGTGGACAGCACTGCTGCAAATAGCTGATTGAATGGCCACCCCATTTTCAAGGTGCTTGCAAGAAAATGGAATACATGCTACACCGGGTGGACCTTTGACCGAGTTCAGAGATCGCTATTGTCTTCTGAAGATTTCAGAATATGTGCTTCAAGCAAAAGTTTAGCAAGCAGATAACGCATATCTGCAATGCACTTTTTTTAAAATCACATGGGAAAACTAACAGCAATTTTAGCTCTCCTCGGCATTTTGTACTAGCAATTGTATTCATATATGATTACATTTACAGCATAGTTTATATTATTAATATTAAATTAGAACTTCTTAGAGGTATTTCACAGAATATTGCCACTCAAGTATACTGCTAAACCACTTTGCTGATTTTTCCACTCAGATATTCTAACTTTTTACAATGTGAATTAATTAAATTAATTGAAACAGACCCTGAAAACTATAATGTATGAAATGATGTATTATTCTAATAGCAATAGTTTATTCTTCATCAGTCAGTACAAGTCAATACAATCTATAGCCAAACCTGCTAGGGATTATGATATATAAAGCAACATATCTGGACCACATGGGATCGAATATTCCAACTCATATGTAGGGCTGCAATTTAGAAAATGTCATCCATTATATGATATTTATTTTGTCATTATGTTTTTCACCATAAAGCAAACATTGGATATCATCATAACTACTGTATTCTTCTAATCCCATTTGATAGAGAAAATATATTATAGGAATGGGGCTTTTTGAGTATGTTAGAACTATATCTAAAACATCACGGAAAGGCCCTATAATCTTAACTATTACCAGTCCTGTGGAAAATTGATCAAAATTGGAAAGTTCAGGGACAACGAATTGACTTTCTTCAGATTGTTGTTGATAAGATGTTTTTTAAATCACTTCTGTATCTTTTTTATTCTAATTCCTGTAAGCCTTGACCTTTGAGAAGATTGGCAGGACCCTAGAAGTATAGAATAATTTGGAAGTGCAGACTGGAGGTGGGGGAATAATCAACTTGATTCCTGTTGGTACAAAGATTATGAGCAACAATAGGGAACGAGGCAATCCCATCTCTCCTCAAGACTTCGATATGCTCTCAAAATCATCTACAAAAGATTGGGAATCCTGGATTAGCAGGCCTGGAAAGGAAAGGAAAGGAAGGAATCTTTTCAAGAGGTTCACTTGTACAACTTTACTTCATCCCTGATTTGATTTAGTTCTAGTCCTGCCTAAGCCCAACTTTGGGTCAATCACACTCCCTCAGCCCAACCTATCATAGAGGATTGTTGTTGGAAGAAAAGAAAGGAGCATTATATAGATTTGTGTCCTTATTTATAAAACAAATAAAAGCAGGATAATTTTTTTAAAAAAATGTGTGAACTTGAGCCATTTATCCATATAACATAACTGGAAGAACTAGAGTATAGGAAGAAATATCTCCTCCCCATAATCCTGGTCTAAATCCATTTATTGCCCCAAAGTGGTGGACTGGATTTCTGGAAGAGTAAAACTGTTAGATTATGATTCCACAGATTCTGTTGTTCATAAAACCAAGATGTGCAATCAAATTCCTGTCACTTTTTTATATGCATTGCACATCAGAGTCTAAAAAATGGATAAGAAATTATGCACTAAAGAGAAGAAGAGATGATGGATAAAAAGAATTGCCATTCAAATATTTAGGTAGCCTGATCATAAGTTAAAGGAGGCAGAAATAAAATTAGATAGGAGAAATATTAGAATATATTTTTTTATAGAATGAACAAAGATAATAGATAGAAAAGACTAGAAATTTACAGATGTTAGGCATTTCTTTTTAGGTATTTTTCAAATAATATAATGAGAATTACTTAATTTGATAAATGTGATAGAGATTACTAATATTGTTAGCGTGAATTGGATCAATATGAATGATACTTAGAATTAATTTGGTTTATATATATAAAGAAATGTTTAGATTGAACAAGACATAGATGAAGATAGAGATAAAGATGAGGAATTAGGTTTTTTTTAGTTGATGTATGCTTAAACAATATAATGATGGTTACTTAAATTTGACAAATGTGATGGAGACTACTAATATTGTTATGATGAACTGGATTTGTCACTGCGGTTTTTTTGGTTTGTCTGTTCAAGCTTTCTAAGCTCATATTCTAGCAAGCAGGTGTCTGCTAGCCAGCACTGTGTTTTCTTGTCTCCATAGTAATAAGATAAGAAAGTTTTGTGATATTTTGATCCACTGCGCATGTGTACAAAGTTTATACTTCACTTCCTATGTAACTTCAGTTATATTTTCCTTTGTTTTTTTTCTATATGCCTTGGTGAAGATTAGGTTGCAGACATGTAGCTCCTTTAGGTTTTCTTATTTTATAAATAAAAATGTTTTTTAGATTACTTTCCGGGTCTCATTTTTTTCATCATTGACAGCAAAGAAGAACACAGTCTATCACCTCTAATTAGCAGGGATGTTTTGGAAGATTTTTACTCCCTGGCAAGAGGATTTTTTCAAGCCTTTGAAAATGGTAGCAGAGAAAGGCTTGACAGGATTAATATGAATGATAACCAGAACCAACTCTGTTCACACACAATATGAATGTATATTGGAAAAAAATAATAAAAAATGTAGAAAGAAAGAAAGAAAGAAAGAAAGAAAGAAAGAAAGAAAGAAAGAAAGAAAGAAAGAAAGAAAGAAAGAAAGTCAGGACTTCAAATGCATGGCTGTAGCATTTTTCTACTCCCCTTGAAGATGCTCTGGATGATAGAGGCATTCACTTGTGGGACTCCACTTATTTATTTGTAATGGTTTTTTTAAATTTTGCAGGCTGTCACCAAATGCATATGAGCAGCTGTCCAAATTTCTGTGCTGTCTGTGTCTCACTTGGTCTCAGGGTATGAGAAATGCCATAGGGATATCTACTGTAGGAGGTGGGCAACTATGGCCCCTTTAAGATCTGCGGACTTCAACTCCCAGAATTCCTGAACCAGCATGGCTGGCTTAGGAATTCTGGAAGTTGAAGTCTACAGATCGTAAAGGGGCTATAGTTGCCCACCGCTGGACTAGAAGGTTTTCCTGGTCATTTTTTTCATACTTTGTCCTGATATTTCTTTGCCTTCCTGTCATTCTTCCTTTCATAAAAAGCAAGACCTACACATCACTGCCATCATCATTGCTTTAAGATGTATGGGAATTACATATCATTGATGATGTTGCCTATCTGACTTAAACATAGTTCCATTTTTCTACTTTGCCAATGGATGTTGCCCACTAGGAACTCACTTCTATGTTGACCAATCAATGTCATTGCCAATGTTCCACACTGGTTTAATATTGCTCATTATGATGTCACACTGATGCTGTCATCATTTTAGGCAACAGTTAATCAGTTGTGGCTTTTTGCAGATTTGAAAGAGAGAGCATTGCAGTTTCCTGGAGATGCCACCTACATAAAGGAGGGAAACTGACTTCGGGATGATGATCCTATCAAAGAAGAGAGATTTGTGCTATGCTTATGTATCTTCAACAACAGTCTAACAGGACTTTTGCAAATCCAACATCCAGGTTATTGATTCAGTTTTAGCCCAGACTAATTTTGCTTTGAGAGAAAACTTACTTCTTCTCTCAGTCCATTAACTATTCCCATATTATGTGAACTACTTCCCTGATGATTAACTATTCCTTCTTATGTTTGTGATGGAATCAAAGCCTAAGACAAGCACTGTGAAAAAGGGAATTCTCTAAGCATTACATCTCTATGGACTTTTTGATTTTTCAACCCTCAAACTTCAAAGGCCAACAGGTGATGAAAACGAGACAGAAGTTAGTAGGAAGAGGGTTTGCCAGCACAGCTCCTGCCACAGTGATGCCATCTCCAAGTGTACCATTACAGGGTATTAATTTTATCCTCAAGTAGTACAACAATACACAAGAAAACCACTTTCCTTTGCAGTGCCTGGAAGGGCTAAAATTGTAGCCAACAGACAACTCTTTCAGTCATCGACATCCTTGCTGAAAGAAATGTTTGGGGAGGAGACCACTGAATGTCCCAAGCTCTTATCAATCACTATCTTGAGCCCTTTGTTTTCAAACCAGGTAAGGGATTCTTCTGCTTTCATTTCTCCAATCCAACTCTGATCTCTCCTTGGACAGGCCAAATATTATCAAACTGAGCTCTAAATCCTGTTAGTTTCCTTATTTTTCAGTATTGTGCCTACCTAATATATTTTGATTGGATGGTCTCAAGTTGGGGAAGAAGACATGTTGGCTAGAAAATTAGAAGAGTTGTAGGCCAAACTGTAAGCAGGTAATCTTGACAAATGCCAGTCATTTCTGTAATGAACAGTAGATATTAAAGACTTTGGCAGCTAGCCTTAGAGATAGGAACCCAGGAAAGTTGTCTTGAAAAAAAATGTTGCTATTATAGGATCTACACAGGAAGCAATGAGACATTAAATCAAAACCTCAAAATAAAATTGTAAATTATGAAAATCAAAGTGAAATTGAAGCTAAACATTACTTATATCACACTGGAAAATATAGGCTCCATAGTTTTTAAACATATAGTCAGCATGAGGTAGACCAAAATGTCCCTTGTTCACATTCTACAATGCTTGTTTTTTCTGCTGATAATTCTGCTCATTAGCTCTTTTTTGCTTTTTCAAGACATATATAGACTGGTAGCAATGAAGTCTCAGTCTGTGTTGTGCTTATAATGCATTTAACCAAAACAGGTTTACTATATTATGGAAACTCCAGAGTTGTGGCCTTGAAGATAAGTTTTAGTTTTAGCCAGAAGCAGTTTGGGTTTTTTTTCAAGCTTACCATTTTTTGCCAGTCATGTGTGAAGATAGAAGGGAGGGTTAATAAGATTCAACATACTCTTCCAGACACTGGCAGAGGGCTGAAATTTTAGAACACCTTCAGCGAATCAAGATTTCTTTGGGAAAACATTCTGTGTGGGTCTGTGTCTTTTTTTTTTTTGCTTTGCATGCCCTCCCACAAAGGGAAGGTGACCTTTTGAGTTATTCCATCTCTCTCCTTCACCAAATCAAAATACAGAACAGAACTTAATAACAGAGTTGGAAGGGACCTTGAAGGTCTTCTAGTCCTACCCCCTGTTCAGGCAGGAGACCCTATTTGGACTGCTATTTCTTTGCAAGATCCAGGGGAGTGTTCATTTTCTCAGCTTAATTGGAAGGAATAATAAATGACATTTCCCACTCAACTGACATGGAAATAGCAATATGCTCAACGGCATCGAACCCTGTGAAAAAGGCCCAAGACTTCAGCGCTTCCTCTCAGCTACTTTTATTCTGGGAGCAGAGAGATTTATCTTTATCATTTATCTTCTGGATAAATTTTCCTCTTCTTGCAAAAGAGATGCAGGTGCCTGATGCTTTCTGCAGTCAGCATTTTAGGACATAATTGCTGGCTCAGTTCAGTTCAGATTTTCTTTTGTGTTTCTGGTATTCAGCTGAAAAAACTCAGGTATGATTCACAACTGCTGTGCCAATTTTCAGAGAGGGGTGGGGCAAAATAATGGACCTCACTTGAGGCATCTAATCTGTGAGTAATGCAGAACACATTCAGTATGAAATGTGTAACATGTTTTTAATTTGTGTTATTTAATTATAGTAGACAGCATATTTGATTCTTGAAGCCACAGGCCTTCGTCCATCCTCCTATTTCCCAGGTTTTAAAAGATGCATTTGGACAAATGAATCTTGATGTTAGTTTATACGCTCACAGTTCATTGTGACGAAGGCCAAAAGTGTTCCACCATATCAATAATTTTTTTTGCTTATTTTTAAACTACATCCTTATTCATTAATGGCTATGAATTCAGAATGAATTTTCTTTAGCTCAGATTTCATTTGATTCCCTTGATTATTGCTTTTGAATCACCACATTATAAAAAAGATGTTGAGGCTCTAGAAAGAGTGCAGAGAAGAGGAACCAGGATGATTAGGGGACCGGAGACTAGAATATAGGAAGAACGGTTACAGGAACTGGGCTTGGCTAGTCTAGTGAAAAGAAGGGCCAGGGGAGACATGATAGCAGTCTTCCAATATTTGAGAGACTGCCAAAGAGAGGAAGGGGTCAAGCTATTTTCTAAAGTGCCTGTAGGCCAGACAAGGAATAATGGATGGAAACTGAACAAGGAGAGATTCAACCTAGAAATAAGGAGAAACTTTCTGACAGTGAGAACAATCAACCAATGAAACAGCTTGCCCTCGGAAGTTGTGGGAGCTTCATCACTTGAGACTTTCAAGAAGAGATTGGACTGCCATTCATCAGAAATGGTGTAGGGTCTCCTGCTTTGGAAGGGGGTTGGACTAGATGACCTGTATGGTCCCTTCCAACTCTGATTATGTGTAATATATCGCTAGACTTTTCTCATTTTGTAGCTCCAAAATGCCTTCTGCTTCTGATCTGGCTAGATTGACCTCTCTTGATCAATAAACGTCTGTTAGAATAATATTTTCATTTTCTTCAATCTTGCTCTAAATACAAACTCAAGACATAAAGAGCAGTTTCTATGACATCAAAAGTGCATTGTTCTGTTTACACAATAAAGTAAATAGTTTTTTTCCCCTTCCTATGAAAATTCATAGGAATCCCCACCTATTTTGCTTTAGAGCAGAATAATGTGTTAAGTGGAAGATACACAATTTCCAATCCTCGGGAGACAAATGCAAATTAAGTGCATTTACTGCCTCAAGTTGTTCTAAATACATTTTAAAAAGCAGAATAAAATAGTGACGATGATGATGATGTCGCCTAGAGGAAAACTGGCAAGAAGATCCTTTTTCCATCCACTAAAATGTCTTACTCAGCCATATTCCTCCTAGTTTGACAAGCCTACATTTGAGAATGTACATGTTCCAACATAAAATAAGAGTATTGCCCTGATATGCCATGTCAAAAACTAAGTTTCTTAAAATATTAGGCAAAAAGAAGAGCATGTAAATACCAAGACAGAGATATCACCCCTGGTGTGCAGTTGGCTCCCAAAGGCTAACTGATGTTTTATTAATACTCAATTATATTACTTTTATTTTCAATTTCTTTGAACCTCTGGTTCACACTTCTCCCATCAGTTCCATTCTGTGATCACTGAGCAACACCATTCCTCTCTGGTCAATTTAACTGCTGTGAACTGCCCAGAGTCACTTAAGTGAGATGGACAGACATACAGATCAAATAAGTAAACAAATCCTCTATTTTTGTAATTCAACTCCTACAGGTCACTGTCTGCAGGATCCAATCTGGGTCAATCACTGGGACCAGACATTTAGTTTTCTGAACTTTTGGACTCGTGCTGGAGCACATCCTCAGAGAACTTTTCTCTAGTAGAATATGTACTTTGGGCTATTCTGTGTGTTATATTTGTGTGGTGCTAGTTGGTATGGCTTCCTATTAGTTGATTGGGGTGTGGATGGCCATCTATTAAGTTGCTGGTTGTTTAGCTGGCCATCAACACCCCAATCAACTAATAGGAAGCCATACCAACTAGGAACCACACAAATACCACACACAGAATAATCCAAACCACACGTTCCTGTAGAGAGAAGTTCCTTGAGGATGGGTACCAGCACATGTCCAAAAGCTCGGAAGACTAAATTTCTGGTCCCAGAGATGGATCCAGATTGGATACTGCAACAATATACTGGGACACATATATTTGGCTTCCTTTGTGAGATCACTCTCTTTCTTCAGTGCAGTAATACAGTAATCATTTCTGAACACTGGAAATGGAGTTGAAGTGATTTAACATTCTTTTCAGTTGGCGTCAGTCAAAATACAAGTTATTCATAGGGTGTGCTACAAGCCAATTAGAGTTGATTGAGCAAGATAAAGACATCTTTAACTAATTTTTCATGTATATCTTTAATCTCCTTAACTTTCTTATAGCAATTTGGAACCTACATAACCTTTTGAGATTATATCCAATTGAATGCAAGCATACAGAGGATTAGTTTTTTTTTCACTTCTAATACCAGTTTCATCATTTTCCTATTAACATCATTACCTAGTTTTATTATCTAGTGTTCCTGAAACTTATATCTGGAAACATGCAGTTTCCTTGTTTTTTTCTCATGGATGATACTTTTGGATAAATTATTATGCAAAACTGATCTCATTTATTTTCCCACATTGCTAGCGTTTTAATTTCACAATTCTCAGGTTTCACTAAAATGTAAATCGTACTCAGACAGCTATTATGCTGCAATGGCTAAGTATCTATGAGATATGAAGCCCATTATTCAAATTTCCTCTACCTCAGGCAACCACAATTCTCTCATTTATCTGCAACATAGGTATAATAAGATGGCATACCCATCTCATAGCATCTTAGCCATTTAAGCATTATTTCTTGCTCTTAACTTGTAGCCTTTTGCTTCTATTTCTTTGCATTTTAGACTTCTTGGGCCAATTTTGTATCAGCACCAGCTGCTCTAAGCTCCTCTTCAACACATCAGACTTTTACTTCCCAGAAAGACTGTGAAGTCCAACACTGTCATCTCCACCACAACCAATTTCAAAAATATTAAATAGGTAGATGAAATTGTTTATGACTTTGTGGGGAAGAATAACTTGTGAAATGAATAGAGTTTTAAGATCATTATTTAGATTGAGAAGCATAGTTATGCTGATTCTATTTAAGATTAAATAGATAGATAGATAGATAGATAGATAGATAGATAGATAGATAGATGATAGGTAGGGAGATAGGGAGATAGAGAGATAAAGATAGAGATAGAGTTATACACACACATATTCTATTTATATAGCTAGCCATTGCATATATATGACTCTGGATGGTTCATAAACAATAAAAATATATTAAAATGATTTAAGAACAATAAAAAAAATATAAAGCAATATAAAAATCATACATCAAAATCTAAAGTCACCCCAGAGGGCTTTACTTCCCAGTCTTTCTTCTTCCTGACACTGACTGACCATCGGGGCTTTCCCTGGTCACCACAGTCTCCTGTCTCTCCCAGCCATTCAGGGAGGTCCACTCTGGCATGGGGTCTCACTGATGCTTCTCCAGAAGCCTTGACTTCCTCCTGGTCCCCAAAATCATGTGCATAGTCCCCATGGTAGAGATGTCTCTTTGGGTTGACCACTATTGCAGTTCTAGCCTAATGCCAGACCTTCCCCAGTCAGATCCCTTAGGAAAGAAAGACCCTCAATTCCAATTGATTAAACTTTTTTTTTTTACTAAAGATTACTGGCTGTAGTAGAACTAAAGTTCCCACACAAAACATTACAAATGTTTCCCTTCATCCTGGCCCTCCCCACTTGATCAGTTTGTCTCTGATCAATGGATAACTGCATAGGTGTTTTGAGAATTGCTTGGCAATCCACATTCCATTCCCAAGCTTCATGGCCTTGAAAACTGTTCCATGCTGGTTTTGTGCACCTCTCGTCTCCATCAAGCTGCCTCCAAACCTGGTTTTAAAATCTTTAAAATAAATACATAATCCTAGGTACATTGACCTGAACTATAGAAAAAGTGGTATCAGTATAGTAAATATTGCAGAGATGGGGATTAGATTAGATTCTGTGACTGGTTAATCTGGATTGGATTTTTAGTTCAGATTAACAATGCCATAAAGGTAAAGGTTCCCCTCGCAAATACATGCTAGTCATTTCCGGCTCTAGGGGTTAGTGCTCATTTCCATTACAAAGCCGAAGAGCCAGCACTGTCCAAAGACGTCTCTGTGGTCATGTGGCCGGCATGCCTAAACACCGAAAGTGCACGGAACACTGTTACCTTCCCACCAAAGTGGTCCTATTTTTCTACTTGCATGTTTACATGCTTTCGAACTGCTAGGTTGGCAGAAGCTGGGACAAGTAATGGGAGCACACTCTGTTACATGGTGCTAGGGATTCGAATCGTTGAACTGCCGCCCTTTCTGATCGACAAGCTCAGCGTCTTAGCCACTGAGCCACCGCGTCCCTAACAATGCCATATACTATACTAAAATCCAGTTTTAACAGTCAAATCTGATCTAATTTCCTTTAATAAGAAATGGATTCTCCCTTTTTAAAAACATGTTTTCTTTCTTTCCTTTCTATAGTATTATTATCTTCTAAGGGATGATGTTGGGTTGAATTTTGACACAAAGAACTGGATAATACATTTCTGTTTGGACTTAATTGCTCAAATCAAGCAAATTACAACCCTTATCATGGAGGAAGTCCAGAAATGACTCTATAGTTTAAGAAGCCTTGTGGAATAAGACACAACTTTCAAACACAGTATTTTTCAGAAAGGCCATTGGGAAAGTATAGATTTCAACAGATCCATGACTATTTTCAGGTTGTTTTTGGAAATTAAACATTAGGCTTAGCAGCATCTAATTCATGTTTGATTAAAGGGACTATTACACTCCATAAAGCTTAGATTTTGCTCTTTGAGTCTAGAAATAGTATTTGCCTGGGTGGGCCAGGTGAACCATTCTGAACCGATGGTTGCCTTGTGCTCCTTAACTCTCTGCTGAGAATTAGGAATCATGCTTGCATCCCAGACCGTTTTTACTTTGGGGGTAATTCTTTGCCTTGTTATTGGTCTTCCAAATTCTAGTCCTTTGAATAGATGGATTTTCCACAAGTGACTTCAAGAGACTCCTAGGAGGCAACTGCTTGGGGTGGATACAACAAAATGAAAAAAGAAAGCAAAATAAAATATTAAAAAAAAACCAAGCCCAGTCACCCTGCCTAAATGATGGGAAAAAGATTCACCAGAAGTTTCTGCCTTGAAATGCAAAGGAGACTTGCCTGAAGGAGACGAACACTTGGGGAGAGATTAATGTCTGCTGAGAGAAAAAAAAAACTTTGTGTGGGAGTGGCAATTTTATCTACATCCAATACTTCTTGCCTGTGACTCATTCAGAGGACCCAAACACACACCTGAACAGGAAAGGAAACTCTTCCAGTAGCTGTTGGAAATTGTACTTTAAATTGAGCTTAGTCATTGCCATTAATCAACATCAGCCAGGCTATGAAGTACAACTTTCCTTATGACAATGTACAAATTCATGTCTTGTACAGAGCACCCTATACATTAGGGCCTCTTCTTCCAAATGTGCATTCCATATAGAATAATTAGGAATTGGAGAGGCTGCTCCTTCATGTTTTTCATAAATGTGATTGACTGTGCCTAAATTTTCAGGGCTTTCCTGTTTTCAGACTCTGGCCTTTGTGTCTCCCCTACCACACACATTTTTTAAAGATGTTAATGTGCATTACTTCACTTCCTACAAATAGTTCCCTGGAGGGAAGCCTTCTTTATATGGTAATATGTGTTACTTAATTTACTTCACACTATGGTGAATCAGATTGGCCCTGTTTTGAGGGAGTGTTGCTCATTGTGCTAAAGACCCCCTTCAACTTTTGCCCCTCAAATGAATTCCTGATGGCACCACAGGCCATATCTCAGGGAGTGCCTTGAAAGGCAGTAAAAGTATGTTCTTGTGTTGAAAAAACACTTTCCCTGAAAAATATTGGTAGAGAGCCATACAATTAATTCCCTGTCAAATTATGGACACCTCTTCTTTTTCATTAATGAGACTATTCTCCTCACCCCACCTCAAAGAGAGACAATCACCAGTTGCTCTTTTGGAAGGACTCCAGAAAAAAAGTAGAGGCTAGTATGATAACACCATCTTCCATGACAGTTCAGCTGGAATATTCCTCTTTGTTCAGGGCTACAGTAGTTTGCCCTGAATGAAGGATCCCAAAAGATTCATAATTTGTTCTTTCAATTATATTTGTTATAATGCTTTTATTTATAGCAATAGCAATAACACAGGCTTATATACCACTTCATAATGCTCTACAGCCCTTTCTAAATGGTTTACAGAGTTAGCATATTCCCCCAATGATGTGGGTCCTCAGTGTATTGACCTCAGAAAGAAGGAAGGCTGAATCAACTCTTGAGCCACTCAGGATCAAACTGCTGGCAGTTAGCAGAATTTGCCTGCAATACTGCATTCTAACCACTATGCCACCACAGCTATTTATAATTGTTTATATTACTTAGAAGCCTCTTTGGGAAGATCCTTACAGTGTTAATGATTCCTCCTGATTTATAACTTGCTTCACAGCTTGGTTACCCAATCATTGTTACTGGTCGATCACATTAATTGGGTCAAATGTGGTGATTTAGTAACTTGTTTCTTTTCTCCTGAAGGTCCCTAGTATATCATCAACAACTACACAAAAAAATTACTGGGAAAGCATCATAAATACCTCTAACCTCTTCAATGTCAGGTGGAAAGCAGGAATGGGATTCTACCAGTTCGGCCTGGTTCTATAGAACGGTAGCTCTGAAGAGCAGCTGACAATGAACCGGTTGTTATGCCAGTAGGATCCCACCTCTGATGGAAAGTCTATAGGAGGCATTAAGGCTACATACTACCTTAGAGTGGAAGGGAAAAAGTTGTTTCAAACTATGTCTGAGCATGCATATAGATATATTTTATTTAAGGCAACTCCTTAAACCAAAAGGCTCAAGGCAGTTAAGACAAAATGGTTTAAAGCAATTCCTTCAACCAAATAGCAATAGCACTTAGACTTATATACTGCTTCATGGTGCTTCACAGCTCTCTCTAAGCGGTTCACAGAGTCAGCATATTGCCCCCAACAATCTAGGTCTTCATTTTACTGACCTCGGAAGGATGGAAGGCTGAGCCAACCTTGAGCTGGTGAGAATTGAACTGCTGGCAGAATTTAGCCTGCAATACTGCATTCTAACCACTGTGTCACCACAGCTCTTAATACATTTTACAGCAGCCTTTTGAAGAGTTGTTGATAGTTGCAATGTAAATACCCCACACATGACCCCAAACACCTATTTCCTTTTGAGTCCACAGTGCTGTTCAGCCCTGATAAGTCTGACTTAGACACAACCGATAAGCAATGATGGAGAATTGTTTCCAGGCCTTTGGTAATGGCTCATTTTTTTTGAAACTGCTCTTTCTCTTATTTGGTTAGGTGTGCAAACTAAGTAAATTGCCTGGACTTATGCAAATTGTTGGTTCAAATAATAAAGGATTTGACAAGAGGAAAAAGCTAATAAAACTGTTAGGCTTTGTGGTAGGATTCATACCCGTAAATCAAAAGGTAACAATGTTTCTTTTGACATTGTCCTGAGTTAAAAAAAACTCTAGCATTATATTTACAGAATAATGGAAGGGACATTGGAGGTTTTTTTAGTCCAGGGGTCCATACTGGGCCATGGCCATTCAGAACTGGGCCACATGAGAGGTAGGCCAGTATGTGTGCATGTCTGCATGCACATCTCGGCTCGCACCAGGCTTAAAGCCATGAAACCATGAATTTAGTTGTAGCTTTAGGCAAGAGGTCACCTGGGTGACCTTGAGCCAGTCCTTCTCTCTCAGCCCGAGGAGGCAGGCAATGGTAAATCCACCCAAATGACTAGATGGAATTATCTTAATCATGTGCATAGCAGATTTGTTTGGATGAAAATCCCACTGGGGTTAGTTGCCCGGGTCAACAATTTTTCTTTTCCTTGGATTATTTTAACTCCATTGAGCCACTAATACGTGTTGCTCTAACGGGGCTTACTTGTAGATGATCAAAAGCTGTCTATCATGAAATCTGCCAAAATTGAAAATAATGTTTAATAAAAAGTAAGGTCTGTTTAATTTGTGAAAGCAATCCTCTTGCAGGTGAGTATAGTAACATAGAATCCTCATCCCCATATTTCCTATTGCTTTGTTGTCTGTTGTGCCCAACAGGATGAAATGACTGTCAATTGGAAGTGACATGACGTCAGGTGGACCTAACAAACCTAGCTTTCTGTGAGCATGAGGCAAGAGTGACAAAGACAGCAACCCTAACTGTAGATTTGCATACAGTTGAGAAGGTACATAGTGATTATATAGGGTCTGCGGCATGCCTTCCCTGCCTGAACAAGTGGGATGGAGTGATGTGATGGGGAGAAGCCAGTACCTTATAGCAGGATCATCCAACCTTGGCAACTTGAAGCCTGGAGGATTTCAACTCCCAGAATTCTGGGAGTTGAAGTCCTCCAGGCTTCAAGTTGCCACGGTTGGAGATCCCTGCCTTAGAGAAGCTAGATATGTCCAGGGGTGGGATCTGACCGCTGTAACTACTGGTTTGGTGATTGTACATTTTGCGCGTGCATGCACGCTTCCTGTATATCGTCGTCAGCTAGCTGCCTGGACAGCTGAGCAGCGCTGCACGCGGGTGCGCAGCGGTTGAGACAGCACTTTTTTCCTGCTTTTTCAACCACAGCTGTGTCGTGCAAAGCAGCTGCGGTTGAAAAAGCAGGAAATAAAGGTCAGGTAAGAGCCGGTGGTGGGCCAAAACAGCAGCAGACATAGAACCAGTTCTATGTATGCTCTCTGTCTGCTGCTCTTCAGAGCTACTGGCTCTACAGAGGTGGACAGAACCAGTAGTATCCCACCCCTAGATATGTCCCAAGTCTTGTCTTAGTCTTGGATAGCTACTTACCAATGATCTGGTAGCAGGAATAGCCTGAGAAATTGGGGAGCAACAATTTTGCTTGGCATCCAAGCTTGTCTTGTGATAAACAGTTCCTGGGGTTTCCCGCCCCCTTAATTTGTTTCCTTGTCTGGGGGAAAAAATCCCTGATGTGCATTTGCAAATAGGGTGGGGAGAGAGAGGTGTAGCCACTGCCATCTTTCTACCCTCTTTCTTTATGTTTCTGCAGGATGAGGGTGAAGGCAACTGGACTTCCTTGTTTTTCTTCAAAGACATTTCGCTTGTCATCCAAGAAGCTTCTTCAGCTCTGAAGAAGGAGCTGAAGATGCTTCGTAGATGAGAAGCGAAACATCTTCAAAGAAAAACAAGAAAATCCAGTTGCCTCTTGAAAAAAAGAAAAAAGAAAAGCACCTTTGGGACTACCATGACCTGGATGACTGAGAATCTCCATAGACAAACACAATAGAGGCAAAAGGGGAAGAGTAGTCCTCTTTTTGTACAGCTGCAAAAGGTTTCACATGCGGGCTGGAGGTTTCAGCCTGCATGAAGGCCAACCCAGCTTTTTCAAGTTGGGATTTTTGATTGGATTGGATTGGATTGGATTGGACTTATATGCCGCCCTTCTCCCTGAGGAGTCAGGGCGACTCACAACATTAAAATACAAATACAAATAAGTTAGATAAAATACTATTAAACATTAAACCCAATAAATTTTAAAACCCACAAACTAATCTAAAAACAGTTAAAAAACCCATCCCACTCCACTTCAGTCCAGGCCGGATTGCTGAAAAAAACCAGGTCTTCAGGTCGCGGCGGAAGGAATGGAGGTCCGGGGCCAATCGGAGCCCCAAAGGGAGCTGGTTCCATAGGGTGGGTGCTACCACAGAGAAGGCCCTACCCCTGGGAGGTCGCCAGCCGACACTGTCTGGCCGACGGCACCCCAAGGAGGCCCTGTCTGTGGGAGCATACAGGGCAAAGGGATGTCGATGCTGGCAGGAGATGTTCCATAAGTACCCGGACCCAAGCCATGCAGGACTTTATATGTTAACACGAGCACCTTGACATATGGCATCCAGGATAACTATAAAATTATGCTTAGGGTAGGGGGAAGGAGAGAGGCATGATCCAAGTCCCCAAAACATTGTCAGGGGCAAAGAATCAGGACCATTCATAAGGTTGCAACTTAGAAGATTTGTTCAAGCCTATACACAAGAATCTGGTCAACTAAAGTTCAACACTAAATTGGTGACAGGTAAGGGTCAATGCAATTCAGGAGGGATCAGACTTGGAATGCTTATGGGAATGCAAGGACTCCAAATGTGCCTAAATGTATCCCCCAACTGTATCTGTTCTTCTACAACAGGGGTGCCAAACTCATGTTGTCATGGTGATGTCACATGAGGTATCGGGACTTTCCCCCCTTTGCTAAATTGGGCAGGGGCGGGGCCAGCACGTGACGCATCTGGCCCATGGGGCATGAGTTTGACACCCCTGTTCTACAGTGATAGAATTACTGCTTTCACATGACACATTGCATCTGTAATTGACCTGATTATGCAAGTTACCCAATAAACCCTGTTTTTTGATTGGCTATGCCAGGAACCTTCTATCTGAAAGGTCTCATTATAGTTAGTTTATCTATGGAATGCAAATTTTGCAATGGGGTGTTACCTCCTTTCTGAGACAGTACTAAGAACTTTTCTGTAGTAACTATCACCCCAATTCTATATTTAAAAAAATATTAGCATTTGAAAAAGAATCTATTTAGCCTGATTAATGATTATCCAAACCACAAGTCCCAATTAATAAGATAATTAATATATATTTCCTTATTTAATCTTGCTTGCTAATCAAATATGCCTCATCCATTAATCAAAGATTCATTGATTATTGATTTACACCCAGCAATAAAGCCATTAGAATATACATCATTATCACAGCTGCCACATTTAGTTACCAATTGATCAATAATGTGATTATATTCATGCTTTGCTGATCACCATCAGTAAGAATAGTAAATGCTTTGTTTTGATTTTACCTTAAGCACCCATTCTTAGGAGCCATTGTAGAAAGCAAATATCTCCAGCACTGATTGTTTGTCTGGCTTCCTGTTCAATGTGAAATCACCATTGATTTCACCATCCAGGAACAATTATTATTATTATTATCATCATCATCATCATCATCATCATCATCATCATCATCATCACGGGGTGGCTCACACAAAGATATATATACAAAATAGATAAAAATATTATCCAATCCAAATGTGTAATAAAATACTAAAATACCCCATTAAAATCCCCAATCCCTCTCAATCCAGGAGGCCTGTAAAAACAGCCAGGTCTTTAGATCACGGGGGAAGGAATGTAGGTCAGGGGCCAACCGCAGCCCCAGGGGCAGCTGGTTCCACAGGGTGGGTGCCCCCACAGAGAAGGCCCTCCTCCGGGGGACTGCCAACTGACATTGTCTGGCCGATGGCACCCCCAGGAGGGCCTGCCTGTGGGAGAGTACTGGGCAATTGGACCTCGATGCTGGTAGGAGGCGCTCCTGCAAGTACCCCGGACCCAAGCCATGAAGCCAATGAGGGAAACATATAAAAGATATCAGTCCTTTGCCTGGGTAGGGAAAAATCAAATTAACATGCATTGTGCATCTGAATATAAAGTAATTAAACAAGATTCTAATATAGTCAGGCATCTTATGGAAGGAATGTGGGGCAACAGGTGTTAGGCAATTGGCTATATAAATTTTTCTTGAACAGAAATGATTTGCTTTGCACTAGCAAAGTTCTTTGAGCTGAAAGCTTTTGCAGTTGTTGCTTAAAAGTCAGCCATCTTGAGAATATACAACAGCTGCCAAAGTTATCCAGGATCCTACCAAGGTAAAGTTGGCCACAACCCTGTTGGCCTTAAAACATGGTTTTGCCAACTCACTTGACGTTATATGATTGTTAATTGAGTGCACTCTCTTGTATGCTTTTCTAGTATGTTCTTTATTTTGTTTCATTTGTTATTTTTTAAAATCTTTTAAAATTTACATTGGCTGTTGTTAATAGGTTTTATATATCGTATTTTATTATCCAGTAATAAAACATGACCATGGTGGCACAGTGGGTAGAATGCTTTAACCTTAACTTTAACCAAAAACTTTAACCTTAGACTTTCTACTATTGACCTCACCCCTTTCCTAAGAGGTCTGTAGGGGGCATGCATAAGCGCACCAATGTGCCTACCATCGCTGTCCTATTGTTTCTTTTATTTCTCCTATATGTATTCATTTCCTGTATTCACAACTATGTTTATTCTTATACCTATTATCTTGTAAGCGATTGACAACTCAAAATAAATTAATTAAATAAATAAATAATGCAGTATTGCAGGCTAACTCACTGCTCACTGTCAGAGGTTCGATCCTGACCAGCTCAAGGTTGACTCAGCCTTCCATCCTTCCGAGGTTGGTAGAATGAGAACCCAGATTGTTGGGGGCAATATGTTCACGCTGTAAACCCCTTAGACCAGGCTATAAAACACTGTGAAGTGATATGTGAAGTCTAACTGCTATTGCTACTGCTTATTGCTGTTATTATTCATGCCACCCAGAGTCACTACCAGTATGTGAGATTGGGAGCTATACAAATGAGATAAATAAAAATAAATAAAATGTTAATTCATTTTAGGAAGTTCCTAGGTTTATTTCAGTTAAAAAGATCTGGATTTATACTTCACTTTGCTCCTCTTCTTCTATGCAATGCAGCTATTATCGACTTTCCAAAGAAACCATGTGCCTTCTCATCATCAAGGATAGAAATAATGGAAGGAAAAAAAGCAAAGCCAAGTGAACATTTTTGGCCTTATGTAGTTTGAGAAATTGAGCCCTTCATTTTGAAGGAGAAGAAAAGATGCTCCGCATTTTGCAGGTGTCTTGTTTGATACCATCTCTCACACACAAGCTTTGTCTTATAAAGTAAATTATAGTACATGGATTCTAATGGGGCATTTCAAAGGGTTCCATCTCAGAACCATTTTGTTTAATAAAATAACTCAATTAGGGAGAAGCTTTTGGGGCTGTGGTTGAGATAGTGATTTTTTTTCTTTTCCCAAACCATCTTCCCTTAGTTGATTATATGTAATTCCAGCATCATTATGTATCTATCCCTCTAGGCAAATTATGCAATCAAGGATGCATAAGTGGTTCATTTGTCACTACAGCTGTTCATATCTCTGCATATGAGATATGCCTACAGTATATAATATATATGCAAAATATGTGGTGTAAAGAACAGAGGAACCCGGATTCTGTGGGTTTGCTAAAAGGTTCACTGTGGTTGTCATCTTCTTTTGCAACACTCCAGTGCTACAGTGCCTTTAAATTTTGTGGGTTCAACCTCTATAGCATCCTGGCGTCCCAGGTGGTTTGGTTCACCTCCTTACTTACCCTGGGTTGCAACACTGAAGCTGTAACTTGCCCAACAAGGAACTCCAGCTTAGAAAAGGCTTGAGTGTGTGTGAAGCAGAAGCAGGGTAGAGAAGTGTACCACCTGTTCTATAACATCTCACTACATTGTCTAATAATAGCTGAGGCTTCAGCTGGTGCAGAATGCGGCTGCGTGGGTTGTGATGGGAGTATCCCGATACTCCCATATTACACCCCTCCTGCGTGAGCTGCATTGGTTGCCGGTTGCCCTCCGGGTGAGATTCAAGGTGCTGGTAATCACCTATAAAGCCCTATATGGCTTAGGGCCGGAGTATTTATGGGAACATCTACTTCCAGTAACATCTTCCCAGCATCCCATGCGCTCCCACAGACAGGGCCTCCTCAGGGTGCCGTTGGCTAGACAGTGTCGCCTAGCAACCCCCAGGGGGAGAGCCTTCTCTGTGGGTGCACCCACCTTGTGGAACCAATTGCCCTTGGAGCTGCGGGTGGCCCCTGACCTTCGATCCTTCCATCACGACCTGAAGACATGGCTCTTTCAACAGGCCAACCTGGGCTGAGGGTTTTTTTTTTACTTTTTATTGTTGTATTCGTTTTTAATTTTGAATTATTGGTGTTAAGTTTGCATGAAGAGTCAGACACAGAGTGCTTCAGTGAAGAGTTTATTAGTGACTACAGCTCATAACAGACCTGATTTGGCTGGGCTGCGGCTGCTACTTATAGCCAACAGCCACAGTTGACAGCCAATCAGAGTGCAGGATTTTCCTGCACTTTTTAAACCAATCATTTCTGACATTTTACAAGAACAGTTCAAACTAAACCAATGACATTCAAACCTACATACATAACACCCCTCCCCACTAGGTTCAGTCCATACCAAACCCCAACCTATCTAATGTATTCTTTTAAATAGATGGGGCTCTTACATGTACGTTGAGACCTTCATGGTTCAGAAGTTTTAATGTTCTCACCCAGTGAGAGAGGAAATGTGTCTGTTGACATTTCCCTACTCGGGCTTCCAGTGAAAGAAGACCCTGTTTGATTGTTAGAATCTGGTCTCTCCTCCCAACCCATCTCCAAACCAATGTCAGTACCCAAGTCAGGTAGTGATGTGCAATCTTCCACTTGTAAGGATGGATTTTGGCATTGTGACAGGTTTTGGGATGGTTCCTGTCATAATGGCTCTTTACACATGGGGTTGATTCTTGCTTACTGATTATCCTCATGCTCCTCCCCTTCCCCCCTAGAAAAGGCATTAGGTATGGGAACTAGAGAGGAACAATTGCGATGTTCCTGAGGTAATCTGGATCTTAACTGATCAATGTGCCTGCTCCATAGGACACCATCCTCTGTTTGCACCCTGTAAGAACGAGGGCCAGTGATTTGAGTTATTTCAGCAGGAATCCATGAAGGTTCACCCATAAGGTTCTTAGCATAAACAGAATCACCCACACTGAATGTGCGAACTTTGCTAGTAGAATCAAGTGGTGCGTTGGGTGCGTAAGTGGGATGAAGGCGGTCAAGGGGAGACCTAAGTTTCCTATCCATCAACAACTCTGCTAGGGATAAGTTAGTTGATGGGTTAGGAGTGATGTGCTGAACACTAAGTTTTTCAACTTTCTCAGTGATGTCCCCAGGACCCAATTGCTGAAGCTTTTCCTTGGTAAAACGTACCATGCGTTCAACCCGGCCGTTAGCCAAAGGATGCCCAGGGGCAGTAAGGGCATGTCTGATACCCTGTTGTGCTAGATAGGATTCAAAAAGGTTGGATGTAAATTGAGGGCCATTGTCAGAGACAAGAACATCAGGTAACCCGTGGGTTACAAAAAGCTTTTTAAGCTGCTTGATGACAGCATCAGTTGTGGTGGATGCCATAGGAATCCTCTAGCCATTTGGAATATGCATCTACTATAATAAGGAAGGTGTGCCCTCTGGTAGGGCCAGCGAAATAAATGTGAATCCTAGACCATGGGACCCTAGGACATTCCCATTCCTGTGTGGGGGTGAGAGATGGGGCAGGCCTGACTAACAGTTGATGATGCCACTGCAGAGGCCCAAACCATTGTCACACCAGAGGTGCCTTCAAATGTAAAAGGTTACAATTTGGAGTAAGCGTGGCACCAGGCATCTTTCAAAGCCTCATGGAAAAAATGCTCCAAGGATTGCCAGGGGTAGTGCCTTATTTTGATGATGTGTTAATCTCTGCTGAAAATGACACTCAGTTACAAGAAAGACTCAGAGAAGTTCTTACCAGATTCAGGAAAGCGGAAATGCACTCTTAAAACTGACAAGGTTGAGTTCCTGGGCTACATGATTGACAAGCATGGCATCCACCCTACAGATGCCAAGGTTAAAGCAATCAAAGAAGCCCCTAGACCTAAATGCAAAACAGATTTGCAAGCTTTTCTTGGACTCATTAACTTTTATCACATGTTCCTACCTCAAAAGGCAACCATTGCTGAACCATTGCACAGATTACTTGATAAAAAGTCTGTTTGGGTCTGGGGCAGGAAGGAACAATCAGCATTTAACAGTATTAAAAGACTAATCATGTCTGATGCAGTACTAATACAGTTCTCTGAGAATTTGCCTGTTGTACTGACTTGTGATGCATCCCCTTTTGGAGTGGGGGGGTTGAGCCACAGGCTTCCCAGTGGGAGAGAAGCCCCTATTGCATTTTACTCTTGCACTTTGACCAGGGCACAGGGGAATTACAGCCAACTGGATAAGGAGGCATTGGCAATTGTTGCAGCTGTTAAGAAATTTCATGAATATCTGTATGGGAGAACATTTACCATTGTTACAGATCACAAACCTTTGTTAGGCATTGTGGCAGGAGACAAACCTACACCTACTATCCTGTCACCAAGAATGCTGAGGTGGACTGAATTTCTTGCTGCTTATTCATACAAGCTTATCCACAAGCCTGGCAAGGACATCGGACATGCTGATGCACTGAGTTGTTGCCCACTTCCTTGCCACAAGGAGGACTTTGAACCTGAAACACACACCTTTTTCCTAGAAACTGTTGCCAAGCTTCCAGTTCATGCTGCTGAAATTGCCAGAGAGACTGCCAAAGACACTGTGTTGGCTCCTGTTATAGGCTGGATTAAGAAAGGTTGGCCTCTTCAAGATCTACATCACCTTGCCCAACCTTTTAAGTCCAGGCAAACTGAATTATCTGTATTAAGAGGATGTATTTTGTGGGGTAACAGGGTGGTTATTCCTGCAAAACTGCAAAGAGAGGTTTTGGAAATGTTACATGAGGGTCATCCTGGTATTGTAAGGATGAAGGGATTGGCCAGGAGTTATGTATGATGGCCAGGTATTGACAAAATGGTTGAAAACTGGGTTGCATCTTGTCCCAACTGTCAGGTAGTCAGGCCTGCCCCACCTCTCGCCCCCACACAGGAATGGGAATGTCCTAGGGGCCCGTGGTCCAGGATTCACATTGATTTTGCTGGACCTACCAGAGGGCACACCTTTCTTGTTATAGTAGGTGCATATTCCAAATGGCTAGAGGTAATCCCAATGGCATCCACCACAACTGATGATGTCATCAAACAGCTCAAAAAACTTTTTGTAACCCACGGGTTACCTGATGTTCTTGTCTCTGACAATGGCCCTCAATTTACATCCAACCTTTTTGAATCCTATTTAGCACAACAGGGTATCAGACATGCCCTTACTGCCCCTGGGCATCCTTTGGCTAACGGCCGGGTTGAACGCATGGTACGTTTTACCAAGGAAAAGCTTCAGCAATTGGGTCCTGGGGACATCACTGAGAAAGTTGAAAAACTTCTTAGTGTTCAGCACATCACTCCTAACCCATCTAATAACTTATCCCCAGCAGAGTTGTTGATGGGTAGGAAACTTAGGTCTTCCCTTGACCACCTTCATCCCACTTACGCACCCAACGCTCCACTAGATTCCACTTCCAAAGTTCGCACATTCAGTGTCGGTGATTCTGTTTATGCTAAGAACCTTATAGGTGAACCTTTGTGGATTCCTGCTGAGATAACCCAGATCACAGGCCCTCGTTCTTACAGGGTGCAAACAGAGGATGGACTCCTCTGGAGCAGGCACATTGATCAACTTAGATCCAGGTTCTCCCAGGAACATCGCACTTCTTCCTCTCTAGTTCCCTCACCTGATGTCAATTCTAGGGGGGGAAGGGGAGGAACAGGAGGAAAATCAGCAAGCAAGAATTAACCCCATGTGTAACGAGCCATTACGACAGGAACCATTACAAAACCTGTCACAATGCCAAAATCCATCCTTAGAAGTGGAAGATTGTACATCACTACCTGACTTGGGTGCTGACATTGGGCTGGAGATGGGTTGGGAGGAGAGACCAGAGTCTAACAATCAAACAGAGTCTTCTTTCACAGGAAGTCCCAGTGGGGAAATGTCAGCAGACACATTTCCTCTCTCACTGGGTGAGAATGTTAAAACTTCTGAACCACGAAGGTCTCAACGTACACGCAAGAGCCCCACCTATTTAAAAGAATACATTAGATAGGTTGGGGTTTGGTATGGACTGAACCTAGTGGGGAGGGGTGTTATGTATGTAGGTTTGAATGTTATTGGTTTAGTTTGAATTGTTCTTGTAAAATGTCAAATATGATTCGTTTAAAAAGTGCGGGAAAACCCTGCACTCCGATTGGCTGGCAACTACGGCTGCTGGCTATAAGAAGCAGCTGTAGCCCAGCCAAGGCGGGTCCATTCGAGCTGTAGTCACTTAATAAGCTCTTCACTGAAGCTCTTCGCGTCTGACTCTTCATGCAAACTTAACAGTGTGTGCTTTTAAAAGCAGCTGGCAAATCACCACAAATACCAACTGAATTGTTGCTGTCTGTGAAAATGTGGATAGGAAAAAGATCCAGAAGTTGCCATTTCCATATATATCCATTGACCCAGGCCTTTATCATGTTGGGTTGAGATAGAATCAGAGAAATGGTGAAAGACTTCTAAGGAAGGGAGCAAGAGCGGGCAATTCCAATCATTTCTAATATGTGCCATCCCTTCGTTAAAGTATCATCCCAGCAGGTATCATACAATCAGAATCTGAAGCTATCAGAAGGCTTTAAAACCAGCTGAACTCTACAGGCTTGAAACCACCTTCTGATTATGTATACTTCTAGTCTTGGAGGTCATAAACAAGGGGCAGGCTGGCAGGCAATTGAAGAGCTTGTCCAAATGAAAAACCTCATCATAGAAGGAAGAGATTATCAATGATCTTCAGATGCTTCTGAATATTTTCCACAGTTACACAGGGGGGTGGGGGGAGAAGGCACATTGTGGTTGCTGTTTAGTTGTTTACATCTCTTGTAGTTACTGTTTATCATTTGGCAATCACAACAGGTTGGGTGTGCTCTTGGATTCTTATTTGATTCTTGATAGTCAGCAAGAAACTGAAGCCAAGAGTGCATTTTGCCAATTTTGGCTGGTTCTTCAGCTGCACCCATTTATGGAGAAAAATTGTTGAGAATATCTTACCACAGCACCCAAATGCTCTTACTTAGAATTTACTAGTCACTAGGGTCCAGGTGTCAAACTCCTCCAACATAACGTGGAAAGAAAATGGGGGGGGGGACTCCAAAGAGATTAATCAGTTCAGAAGGCAACAAATATAGTAACTTATGAATCAGCCATTATCTTTAGGCTCCCTATCTCCAGACTGGATGGAATATAGCAAATATGTGTGAGAAATGCCATAAAAGGAAGGGATATCACAATGTTAACTTGGAAATCCATTGTGTTGCAATAAATATTTGCTAGTTTATTCATTGCTAAGTCAAAGCCAGGCTGGACTAATGTAATGAAATCTTGATGGATTCTCCTCCAATGGCCCAAAAGACGCTTGCTGTGTATAACACCAACTTTATTAACCACTTGCCCCACCCCCAGTGAAAATATGGATTGAAAATTGTTTGGGAAGAGATATTTTAAGAATATTACAAAGGGTGAATTTAACATAAAGTATGACTAGCCAACCTGTGGCGCCCTGGGTGATTCTTTTTTCCACATGTAATGTAGGCATTTCCTCTCCCTTCATGATCTTCAAGAGACCCTTGGTGAAGCTTCACCTTCTTCTTGACTGACCTGCAGAACTACCTGCCATTTTGCTGGGAGGTGGGGGGACCAGTGGAGCCACAGACTATGAGGAAAACCACACTCCTATTTGAATCTCTTACCTGTCAATCTCTGGTGCCCCCCACCCCAAGCCATTTCTACCTTGCTATTAGGCACCTGAATCAATCCCTTGTCCTTCCTCTCTCCACATATAGGTTTGTGCCTCATGACCTGTAGCTGTGATGGGATACTGCAAAATCTCCATTCCTGCTCCACTCTTGGGAGAAGATTACTACAAAATCCCCATTTCCCTCCCCACCCACTAACCTGCTTTCCAGCTCCGTTCTCCTGTGCAGGGCAACAAAAAAAGACCCAGCCAATCAGCTGGGACTCAGGAGGTAGAGAATAGATGGGGGCGGGGCCAATCAGAGGTGGTATTTGCCGATTCTCTGGACTACTCAAAATTTCCACTACCGGTTCTCCAGAACTAGTCAGAACCTGCTGAATACCATATCTGACCCATAGGTAGTATACAAATCAACTAAAGCCCTCCAAAACATCTTAATTAAACTATAAGACCCAAGAAGAAGGGGGGAAAATCGGTCTTGTACAGAATACAATGTAAGGACTGAAACAGCCACAACGTAGGACAAACAGAAGGTTAGCAGAGTGCAGCCATGAACACCAACTAGCAATCAGAAGACATGAGGAAAATTCCTTTATCTCAGAAGACATGATTTAACCAGAGTTTCAACTGATAAACTGTGAGCATCCTACTCCAAGCTAAGTACAAAAAATCATAGGGAAGTTCCTGGAAGCTTGGCACCCAGACAAATCAACCATCAACAGATATATAAAGATAAGGGCTAGGGCCTTCTCTGTGGGAGCACCTGCCCTTTGGAATCAGCTCCCCGTGGATCTCCATTTGGCCCCTGACCTCCGCTCCTTCCGCCGGGACCTGAAGACTTGGTTGTTCCAACGGGCCGGTCTCGAATGACCCGGGGGTTGGGTCTTATTTTAACTTTATTTGGCTTGTTTACTTGTTTAATTCTGTTTTACTGTAAATTTTTCTCTGTTTTAATGTTTGCCGCCCTGAGTCCTTAGGGAATAGGCGCATAAATAAATAAATAAATAAATAAATAAATAAATAAATAAATAAATAAATAAATAAACAACATTTACTCACCATTCAAAAGAGGCAATAAAAACCTAAAAAGGAAATAAAAAATCAGAACATTTCCTCTTCAGCAAGCCAGATAAACAGGGCTTAACACCAGGATTAATGTCAGACAACATCACAAGCAGTAAACAATACCCTAATTAAGGAACTACCAACTCAGACAAACAGTCAAGCAGGAAACAACAGTATTTAATCAATCAGCTACCAAGGAGATAACAACACTCCCACCAACAGGGACAGAGCAGACTATTGCATATATATAGAGAGAGGGGGGGGGGGGAGGGAGGGAGACCGACCAAACTCTATTTCTATCTAGCACTGAAGATGTAACCTAGCCAGGTAATGACATACCTCCATGAAAACAACCAAGGTCAGAGGACTCCAAGGACTCCCCAGTTATTCGTTTATTTATTAATCTAATTTACATAATCATCCATCTCACAAAACATGGCTCTGGAAGATGTACAGTATTTGAATATTTGAGACTTCTGCACTCTCAGTTAAAAAAGCAATGTAATCTACGTTTTTGACTTCCAGTTTTGATTCCAATAGTCTTCTCCTGCCAATTCCTACTTAAGTTGGTTGCTAAACATACTCATTTCCTACAAATATTTGTTATTCTGCAAGCCATTCAAAGTCACTCTGAGAGTGAGATGGATGGTACCTAGATTTAACAAATAAATAAAAACCAACCTATTTGTAAAAGATTCCAGTATAATCCTTCCTTCTTTTTTAACCTCAATGGTCTCTATAGTCTCTTTTCCATAATTATTTTTGAGTGATGCTACCTCAGCTATAAATTGTTCCATCATTTTCTTTCTAATTGTTGACATTATGTACACAAGAGGTGCTTGGATATAATTTAGTGAACTCATAGTATGCTTATTTGGGCATCCTGGTACAGCAATACAACAAATGTAGCTATTATAGAATTACGTCCATCTGTAATGGCCAGGCATCTAATCTTCACTATATATGCCTCATCACTTATTCAGCAGAAGAAAGTCCTTTCTGTTCACAGAGATATTGGAAGATATTTTTAGATCAAGAGATATTTATTTATTATTTATTTTATTTATGAGACTTATATGCCGCCCTATCTCCCTGAGGACTCAGGGCGGCTTACAATAAAAACAGTAATACAAATATACAAATATTAAAAAACTATTAAACCCAAGGTCTCATAAACATTTCAATTAAAACTACACTAAAAACCCTCCCCCCCCCATCAGTCTGGGTAGACTAGTTGCAACAGCCATGTTTTTAGGCCACGGCGGAAGGAGCGGAGGCCAGGGGCCACCCGGAGCTCCAGGGGGAGCTGGTTCCATAGGGTGGGTGCTCCCACCAATAAGGCCCTACTCCTGGGGACTGCCAGCCAACATTGCCTAGTTGACGGCACCTGGAGAAGGCCCTGTCGGTGGGAGCGCACATAACATCGGGAGACTGTTATTGGCAGCAGCGTCTCCCACACATACCCTGGTCCAATGCCATGAAGGACTTTATAGGTCAACACCAGCATGGATTATACATTCCAGAATCAACTCTATACTGTAGGTATGCCTCTGACATGTGAATGGCCTGTGAATACTGTATTATGTCTGAATGGAGGCAGATGGGAAGGTTGACTTTCTAAACAGAAAGAGGATGAGATTTTTCTTTAATAATCAACCTCATTTTCATCTGAAAGGAGTCCAAACTTCTAGTGTAGAATCACAATGAGGTGACTATAGATCGGAGGACCTTTCATGGGTTTTACCATTGAGAATCAGAAAACGGGCCAACAGTAGAGTGGTATGTCTCTTGCTATAAGAAATAGTTCAAGACTGTTGTTCCTCATTTGTACAGCCAGAACGTTATTAGGGACTTCTGAATTGAGTTTTCCAATCATTTTAAAATGTAGCTCATTTCAATAAGAAAAGAAACTTTCTGTTCCTTACTTTGTCTGCTCCTCTGTTATTCTAGTCCCAGTCCTCAAGAACATTTTTACAGCTTTCTTCCTCTGTGTGTGGAAGGATAACATATAGAAATGATTAATGAAAATCATACTAATTTAAGGTAGCTAGAAAGAAGAAGTTCAAAATCAGTTCCCATTAGTTTGTTTTTACACATTACGTGCAAAAACAAGGAGAGTTTTCATAATTTCATATGCTTGTTCCACATTCTGGTGTATTCATGCAACCCTTTGTCTATCACAGATTTGTGACAAGAATTTCCCCAAGGAAATTCTTTCCCAATCAAGTTCTTTCCATACTTCCCTCTTCATGGCTCCCACAATTTTGAATCTTTATTTCTTCCCTATTATGTTTTAATCATGTTTAGGCAGACAAATATCACTGCTTTACTGATGAAATCTCCTGGTAATAATGTCTTTAATCTAAAATTATCTTCTAGAGCAAATGGATTTCTGTGATTTCAGTGTCATTACTGATCAAGGTTCATTTTTCTTGCTGGGAGCTTGGATCAAGAACATCTGTAATCTGTTTATTAGTCTAACTGAAATACTTGCAATGCTTCAAACTTGCAATGCTTCAAACTAGTTGTCCTAAGGGATTAAATAAAAGTGACACTGGTCAACCCATCTGTCAAAGCTAGGTTACTACTAAATCCCTCCAAGGCAGATTATAACTTGAATATTGAGACTTAAATGCTTACCTAATGACCTCTTGAATAACTGGACAAACTTCATTGACTGCCCAAACCTCATCACTGTTATATTCACACCAAAACCTTCCATCTAGATTTGGGTTTCCCATAATGTTAAAAGGTCAGGCTATAATTGGCAGCCCACTGATGCATGAGTGACATCATCGGTATGCCAGATTCGTAATTAATATGATCATGTTAAAATTTATGTTAAGTACAAATGGGTGAGGTATTAACTCTAAAGATAGTTCACTGCAGAGCACCAGTTTGGTGTAGTAGTTAAGGTAAGCTAGAAACTGGGAGGCTGTGAATTCTAGCCCTGCCTTAGGCACAAAGCTGGAGAATGTCAGTCACATTCTCTCCCAGGGACTCATCCAAGCAATCTTCAGGGGTCAAGCTGACTTTAAAGCATATGCACACACATTTCATTGCAGAGCAATGAGATTTTTATTCATTGCGGGATTATCTAAGACCAAAAGAACAATCAGTAGGTGGCCGCATCAGTCTTTCATATATTAATTTGAATACATAATCCCATTTTTGGTCCAAACTTCTTAACTAAGTTGTTTTTGAATAAATATATTTATTCAAGAGATAGTTTGCTTGTCATGTGTAAGGCACTGAGTTTACCTAGGTGTGTTCCACACTATGCAAATTCTCTAAATAGATCATTGTCATTAAAGAAAATGACCTTCAAAGGAAAAGTTCTACAAGGAAGACTTCTAAGCCACTGACTGTCAGGGCAGTGGTTCAAATAATGAAGTACTGGGGCTTAAAAGCAAGATTGCACACGATCTAATGCACTGTTAGATTCTGTTAAACTAAAAAGCTGAAGTCTCCACTTTTTGTCTGTGGGTGGTGAGTTTATGATGAATTCCTTTTGACTTGTAAGCAACTTGTGGTATTTGATCTCGGTAGCTACAGGCAATCCTGAAATTGCCTTTGGTGCTGAGTATATCTGCTTCCAGAGCAGACAACTCCACAATCCTGCCAGAGTGAATAAAAGGAGAATATTGGGCAGCCATTACTAAATAAGAAATGTCTCCCTTTTTGATGAGAGTTAAACTTGCAATTGCTATAATTAACAGATTCATTCATCAGTAGATGATTGATTATAATGTTAAATAAACTACTCATAACAACAGGCACGGAAGGCTTAGCTATTCCAGCATTTTCTAGCCAAGCAAATGCCTCTGGGGAGGAAACAAACAAGTTGTTAGGGGCTTAACTGGACCACTGCCATTGTATGAGCCAGCAGTGTGCTGCAGCTGCCAAAAAAGCCAATGCAATTCTGAAGAAGGTAATACCAAGATCATAAGAAGTGATAATACTCCTTTATACTGCACTAGTGAGGCCACGCTTGCTATACTCCACACAGTTCACCACAATAAAATAAAAGATGTTGAGATCTCAGAAATTGTGCAGAGAAGAGCAACCGATGATAAATGTAGTATGGTGGCTAAATTGTGTGATGAATGATTGAGGGAGGTAGCCTATTGAAGAGAAGGCTTAGGGAGGACATGATAATTGTCTTCCAGTACTTGAGGGGGGTGGGGTCTAGGACAACTTGGTGTGATCAGCTTGGCACAGTCAGCTCGCCATCCCCAAGTTGCCTCTACCAACTCACTGCTGCCAAGTTGTTGCAGGACAGTTCAACACAGCCAATTTACTGGAATGAGACAACTTTCTGCAGGCAGCCAGAGGGAGAGTCAGGTGGACAGATGAACAAGCAGGTGTGCAGAGCACAGAGTGGTGGCGATGGATAGGGGTGTCCCATTTTCACACACCTTCCATTGCTGCCACTGCTTTGTTCTGCCCCTCTGCTTGCTCGCCCACCCATCCAGCTCTTCCTTTGACTGCCTCTGGGGAGTTGTTCCCATGGGGAATTGGGTGTGGTGAGTTGTCCTGCAATGACTTGGCGGTGATGAGTTGGCAGAGGCAACTTGGCAGTGATGAGCTGACCCATTCACTTTAGGAGTTGTCCAACAGAAGAAGGGATTGACTTATTCTCCAAAGCACCAGGGGGCAGCACAAGAAGTAATGGGTGAGAGCTCATTAAAGAGATATCAACCTAAAAGTAAGGGAAGATTTTCTGACAGTGGGAACAATTAATCAGTTGAATAGCTTACCTCCCAGAACTGTGGGTATTCCATCTCTGGTGGTTTTCAAAAATGGACTGAATAACCATTTGACTGGGATAGTATAAGTATCCACCCTTAAGTAGGGGGTTGGACTAGAAGACCTCTGAGGTCCCTTCCAACCCTGTGATTTTATATTCTATGAGGGAATAATCTTCTTGAGATGTCCTCAACACCTGGTATTGACAGGCTTCCTGCGCTCAGTCAGGATAGCAAAACGTTTCCAACCATGAATAGACAATGCTTCTATGAAGTTGTTTGATTTATCTTTTATCAGTACATAGAGGTGTTTGAGACGTGCTTTAGTTTAAGACTGAGCAGCTACTGCTTTAGGTTCCAAACCAAGAGACACCAATACCATCCCTCCTTCCATGTCATTCTAAACATGCAAATTTTCACATTGGCAGAAGGTGATGCCATTAGATAATGTGGCCTAAGGGCACTAGATGCCCTTGAACTGGCCTGTATGAACAAACCTGGGTTAGCCAGGTTTGTACTTGCAACATCTGGATTTCTGTACTTCCCTCTTCATGGCTTCCACAATTTTGAAGTTCTCCTAAGCCTTATGACTTGCCGAACATCATACTGTAGATTACTTCTGGTCAGAACTAACCAATAAAAAACAGCTGTGTCTTTCTCTGTTGTTATATGGCTAGGTACTTTGGTGAATGTCTGGAACAAACACCCTTGTTTTGAGGGAATTTCCTTGTTCTTGCTTTTCATTGCTCAGCTGTGCTTTATATTTATCTGTGATTGTACCATTTTATCACTTGCTCATCCAATCTGGAGAGACTATAATCACTTTTGGGATTACTTTTTTGTTTTTACCACATGGACTAAATTGGTATTTATAGCATCTCTGGCCATCGAACCCTGCTCTTGGTTATTTATAAACATATTAAAAGATCCTTAAGAAGAAGCACACCACTTTTTTTTATTAATGTGAGCAGTTGTAAATTATTTCACTCTTTACTTCCTGCTTCTTCAGTTGTTTACCACTTTATAATAGCACTTGTTGAAATATATCTAATTTAAAATTTGCTTCATTAGGCATTCCCATCCATTCATACACCACTTATTGCAGTCATTATCCAAACAATTATTCAGTAATTGGCCAGTTAAAAATAACAGTTTTACAAGCGGTTACAGCTCAGTATTCTTATTTCCCTTCCTTATTTCCTTTCAATGCCCAAATACTTCTCTTAAAGGTAAAGGTTCCCCTCGCACATGCGTGCTAGTTGTTTTCGGCACTAGGGGGCGGTGCTCATCCCCATTACAAAGCTGAAGAGCCAGCGCTGTCCGAAGACGTCCCTGTGGTCATGTAGCCAGCATGACTAAATGGTGAAGGTGCACAGAACATTTACCTTCCCATCAAAATGGTCCCTATTTTTCTACTTGCATTTTTACATGCTTTTGAACTGCTAGGTTGGCAGAAAGTGGGACAAGTAACAGGAGCTCACTCTGTTACACAATGCTAGGGATTCGAACCACCAAACTGCCGACCTTTCTCATCGACAAGCTCAGCATCTTAGCCACTGAGCCACCGTGTCCCCTTCTTTTAATTGCCATTCAATTTTTGTACATTTTTATACAGAAGGTATATTGGTGGTTTGCTGATCTATAATATAATGCTTTGTGTTATGTATGTAGGTTTGAATGTTATTGGTTTAGTTTGAATTGTTCTTGTAAAATGTCAAATATGATTGGTTTAAAAAGTGCGGGAAAACCCTGCATTCTGATTGGCTGGCAACTACGGCTGCTGGCTATAAGTAGCAGCCGTAGCCCAGCCAAATTGGGTCCATTCGAGCTGTAGTCTTCACTGAAGCTCTTCGTGTCTGACTCTTCATGCAAACTTAACACTTTGCATATGCAATATTGATTTGCATGATCTGTTCTTCTCAGAGAGTCTCTTTATCTAGAAGGCATTTGTGAAAATATGGAAATTACTCTGGGTAGGTGGTTTCACATAGTTGTGTTTCATGTAGAAATCAGTGTGATCCACTTTGAAGTTCTAGGACAGGCGTTTGGGGCTAGTCTGATCTTCGCCAAAGGTTATCAATTGGATCTCTGCCAAAGGCTATCCTGCTATCTCACTAATCATTTGCTCTGTTTAAAAGAAGCATTTTATTTTCATGGGGTCTAATAAACTTTAACATGCATATATGGCACTTTTAAATGTCCAAAGTAGTTCATGTGAAGAATTGAGTAAGGTTTTTGTGGCCACTTCCTAGGGTGATGTAGTGGTTATATATTGGACTGGCACTAGGGAGACCTGGGCAAATTTGGGCCAATTTCTTTCTTCATCTCGATCTATCTCACAGGGTTGTCTATGGAGATTCTCAATCATCCAAATCTTAGTTGTCCCAAAGGTGCTTTTTTCAAAAGACACTTTTGAGTCACAGGGTGGTTGTATCAGGTGGTGTGACTCTTCAAAGCCATCTAGATAAGAAGCACAAAATATAGGTAGTAACACAACCTTCACTGTGAGATTACAATAGCAAAATCTTGCAAGTGTGAAAGTATTGTATATCTCTCACCTTCTTCCTGGAAACTAGAGAAGATTCCCTTCTGAGGTGCTTCCTACATTTCTTCTGTTTCTAGGCTGAGATACATTTTGCATGACAATTGTCTTGTTTGTGGCTCCTCTCCTGCCTCCCAAGGTCATTCTCGCACACCATTACGTCATGATGCAGAAAAGGGGGAGGAATGAGCACCGTGTACATGCGCTTCTAAAGGAAAGCAAGATGTGTCAAACAAAAAAATAAATACATATTGCAATGGGGGAGCTATAGCAGAGAGGAAATAGATCACTTTAGTGATAGACTCCAATAAATTTATGATAGAAGATCTGAACCATAGTCTTTCTAATTTGTAGCTCACTCTATTTGCAACTGTGCAATATCAGTTTGTATGTGCATGAATGCACACACACTAGTATATACACAGAGGCTCACCCATTTAAGTGAAAAAAGTTATAATGGCACTGAAAAAAGTGACTTACACTGGTTTTTTCACGCTTAAGATGATTCCAGTAACCCCACAGTCATATGATTAAAATTCAAGCACTTGACAGCTGGTATATATTTATGATAGTTGTGCTGTCCCAAAGTACCTAATCACCATTTGTAACCTTCCCAGCTAGCTTCCAACAGTGGGGGGAGATGGGTACATTTAATGACTGCAGTGATTCCCTTAACAACTGTGGCACACACAAAAAATGGTTATCAGCTGGGGCACAATTTACTTAACAACTGCCTTGTTGAACAATGGAAATTTTGGCTCAATTGTCGCTGCATCCATTTCCTTACCAGATTCATTGGCTCAGTTGTGGCTGTATCCATTTCTTTTACCAGATTCATTGATGCTTTCAGCAATAACAGAGCTTCTAATGTACTGCCTCCCCTGGAAAAGCTGAGATTCATTCAGAGATGTTTGATCAACGAATCAATCAATTAGAATAGAGCTGGGAGGGATATTGTAGGCCTTCTAGTTGAACTCCCTCCTCAAGCAGGAAACCCTATATCATTTCAAATAAGTGTCCTGTCTTTTCTTAAAAACCTCCAGTGATAAAGCACCCACTTTGATGGCAAGCTGTTCCACTGGTTAATTGTCCTCACTGTTAGGAAGTTTTCTCCTCAATTCCAGGTTGTTTCTCTCCATGATTAATTTTCATCCATTGTTTCTTGCCTTGCCTTCTGGTGCTTTGGAAAATAAGTTGACCCCTTGTTCTTTGTGGCAGCTCCCCAAATAGTGGAACACTACTATCATGTCACCCCCTGGTCCTTCTTTTCTCTAGAGTAGCCATACCCAATTCCTGCCTTGCAATTGTGGACCATGGACTGTGTCTACTTGAAAACAGTCCACATTGAACTGTATAGCATAGTCAATTATCAGCATAGGAAATGTTTTATGACATTTTGTATTACATCATCAGTTGTTCCAGTGGTGTGTTTCAAATTTTTTTACTACCAGTTCTGTGTACATGGCATGGCTTGGTGGGTGTGGAGGGAAAGGATACTGTAAAATCCCCATTCTCCACCCCACTCCAGGGGAAGGATACTGCAAAATCTCCATTCCCTCCCCACCCACTAACCTGCTTTCCAGCTCTGTTCTCCTGTGCAGGGCAACAAAAGAGACGATCAGTTGGGACTCGGGAGGGAGAGAATAGATGGAGGCGGGGCCAGTCAGAGGGGGTATGTGCTGGTTCTCCAAACTACTCAAAATTTCCGCTACCGGTTCTCCAGAACTGGTCAGAACCTGCTGAATACCACCTCTGAGTTGTTCTATTATTTATTTATTTATATTGGGATTTATATGCCGCCCTCTCTCCCGAAGGACTCAGGGCGGCTCACAACAATAAAAACATACAATGCAAAATTTAAAATTTTAAAAATATCAAATAGAAATCCCAATAATTCAATTAAAACCAACACCAGCTAATATAAGCCAATAAAAACCCCGCCTCAGTCCAGGTCGGCCTGTTGAAAGAGCCAAGTCTTCAGGTCTTTTTTTTTTTTAATGATTTTAAGGTCATAAAATGTTTTATAAAATTATCCAATTTTTAATTTCACAGGAGTCATGGGCCCCACATTTTGGGCACATTTTATAAATTAGCTTATTTGAGATAGTTTATTTCAAAAGGTTTTGCCCTGTGATGCACCGTTTTGCCTAGTTAAACCCTACAGGAACAAGAGTTTTAGTAGTCCAGATGTTGCTACATGCAATATATATGTGCTGATTTTCATTGTTTTTTAAGCCATCCCCTGAAAAGATGTCAAAACCTCTTACAACTTAGGGAAAGAACTGTCACAATTTGTTAGCTTTGTGATCCCTCTCTCTTCCAAATTAACACAACAGTTTAATATTCATCATCCCAAACAAGGATTTCATGTAGCTGGTAAAGACACTACATGTGGTTGCCCTTGAAGACTATCTGGGAGCTCCAGCTAGTGCAAAATGCAATGATGCAGGCAGTTATGTGTATTTCTATAACAGCTCGTGTCACACCTCTGCTCCATAAGTTGCAATGGTTGCCAGTTGGCTTCCAGATCCAATTCAAGGTGCTACTTTTGACAGTTAAAGCCTACTTGGCATGGTGCCAGATTATCTCAGCGATTACCTTTCCCTGATTATATCTGCTTGTCTCATTAGATACAGGAAGAGAGGCATGCTATAACTACACATGACAAGCCCAAGCAGGTACTGTAGCCTTCTCTGCTGTTTCAATGCCACTTTATGAGACATTCTCCCATCTAAAGTGAGGTGATCTCCATCCCTACTTATTTTCCCAATGTCCCTCAAGACCTGGCTAGGTAAACTGGCCTAGGTGGTCTCAGGTGACCAATGAGTGCCTCTCTTGCTGATCTAATCTCTTCTGTGTTTTATGCTTTTTAATTTGATTGCTTTTGTCATGTTTATTTTTATATGTTTTGCTGTACACCTCCCACATGGGCAGCTATAGAATTTGATAAGAAAGAAAGAAAGAAAGAAAGAAAGAAAGAAAGAAAGAAAGAAAGAAAGAAAGAAAAAAAGAAAGAAAGAAAGAAAGATAGATAGATAGATAGATAGATAGATAGATAGATAGATAGATAGATAGATTGTGGAGTCACCTAACTCATTCTATCAGATTTACTTAATGCTGGTGAAATTGATAATTTAATAGATGGGTTCTTTTGCAACCTGGTCAGGGACTTAAAAGCATAGTTCAGAATTTGGTACATCCTGATTTGTACTAGCAACCTGTGAAAACAAAAATTTCTAAAACATTTGATCCAAATGTTTTGCAACATTTATATTGGCAGGCAGAAAGTGAATCATGCCATCACAGTGCTCTTATGCTGTATATCGGGGAAAAGGAAGTAGCTGCTTTCAAGCCACAGTAAGCAGGAAAAGACAAACATAGAGATCTTGAATCCTGTAAGGAGGGAAATCGTTTATCCACTAGATGCTGATGCATGAAGAGAAGATACATTCTGTGCTTAGCACTTAATTGTTTTAATAACTATCTGCATCTGCCCTAATTTAGCAAAAGCCTAGGAGATGTACTTAATAATTTTTAGGTACAGGAACAACTTTCATCCCACTTTCTCAAAGAGCTTCCCAAATGTTAATTAAGGGAATCTCTCAGCATTCCAGTAGGTATGTGAATATTAATAATCTTCCATATCATGGATAAATAAAGACTAGCTGAATCTCATCTGGCCGTATAGATGAATCAGCAGGGAGGAACAAAGCCAGAATACAGGAAACCTTACTCTCTTAGAACTTCATCTGACTATATATTTGGTTATCACTGTTAAGGGACACCAGTTTCAGTATTTTATGAAGCTGGAAACGACTAACAAAGAGAAACATCAGGCCTGATGTGGAGCATTTTTTAATATGTTTATGAGAATTAGGCCTCAGAATTAGATTCACAATAAGGCCAACCTAATAATAAACAATGGAACAAACCATTGCAGGCAGGGGATTTTGTTCTTGTGCTCCCTTATTCTCTGTTTATTCCCTCAAACCTGAATTGTACACTTTTTCTTTGTGCCTGTTGTGCCTTTTAGGAAGCCAACTCTTGGTTGTCAGTATTTTATTTTAAAATTTGTCTTTCATGGATATAGAGGAGAAGGAAAGATATATGATATTATGCTGAAATCTAAATTCTCTGAACTTCAGGACAGAGAATTTAAGTGCACTCTGTTACTCTCACATCTCATCCATCTGTTCTTATTCTTTTATCTCTCACCAATGTCCTTACTATCTAATATCCACAGTGCTTATTCTTTGATGATTTCTATTTCAGATTAGTTTCTGGAACACAGTAGAACCCAATGAACTTTAGCAGATACAGACAGAATATCCAGCCCATTGTTTTACAATTTTTTCTTGGCAATATTTACATTTATTGGAGGAAAGTGTGACCACCTGAGTAACTTGACAGCTAAATCTGGGTCCTAGGAGACCACATTGGATCTAAAGTACCTGCTTTTAAAAGGAATACAATCTCAGGCAGAACAAGTTGCACATCCAGTTCTTGAAGGTACACATTGCCTCCCTACAGGGCCTGTGTTATGTATGTAGGTTTGAATGTCATTGGTTTAGTTTGAATTGTTCTTGTAAAATGTCAAATAGGATTGGTTTAAATAGTGCGGGAAAACCCTGCACTCTGATTGGCTGACAACTATGGCTGCTGGCTATAAGAAGCAGCCATAGCCCAGCCAAGGCGGGTCCATTCGAGCTGTAGTCACTTAATAAACTCTTCACTGAAGCTCTTTACGTCTGACTCTTCATGCAAACTTAACAGCCTGTATCTTATCAGGATTCAACTTGTTTAATGGCTCTCATTCAGCCTCTTGTTAAGTTCAGACAGAGGTTCCCACTTGCACAGCCTTATCTAACTCAGATGGCATGGAGAGAAGATTGCCATCAAGATGTAGATAAAATTTACTTCATATTTCTTGCTTTGACCTCATGACTGATGTAGATTGTAGGTAGGCAATTTCAGCCTTGAGCACCAGATTATCTAATGATATTTGGAAACAGATGCATGGTCAGTTATGTACACATTCTTGCTCACCTCACCCAAGATAGACACACCGCTTCTTTCTTCCTTCTCATGATCCTGCTTCACAAAATGGAGTTCTTGCTGCTGTGTTCCAGTGCAAAAACAATTATCTGAATCAAGTGATCAGCAGACTGTTAAGAAATAAGATCAAGTAGCAAGTATGGATTTCAAAGGTTATGAGTAGATAAGCAGCCTTTAACTGACGCAGTTTTCCTGTACATGGTTTTACTAAAACAAACCACAAAGAAGCAACCTTGTAGGATTACACAAAATAAGTACCATTAAATAGAGCAGCAACCAAAAGCATTATAAAACCAGAAGATGGGAACAGATTCACTGTACCTTCATCCCCCCATTCTTTAGTGCCCAGCGGTAGGACAGATATAGACTTTCTGTTTGGCCCATTTATAAGGCTGACCTGTCACCACTTCCTGAATGCAGAAATGAATGATGTCATCCCGCTCCCAGCTCATTGCAAATGCACTCTGCACCCATAGTTAGAATAGAATAGAGTAGAGTAGAGTAGAGCAGAGCAGAGCAGAGCAGAGCAGAGCAGAGCAGAGCAGAGCAGAGCAGAACAGAACAGAACAGAACAGAATAGAATAGAATAACAAGTTGGAAGGGACCTTGGAGGTCTTCTAGTCCAACCCACTGCCTAGGCAGGAAACCCTACACCACTTCAGACAAATGGTTATCCAATATCTTTTTTTAAACTTCCAGTGTTGGAGAATTCACAACTTCTGGAGGCAAGTTGTTCCACTGATTAATTGTTCTAATTAATTAATTAATTAATTAACAGTTCTAATTAATAGCTCCCAGCTTCAGTACAAAACTACTGGTTTTTTATCTGAGCCATCATTAGCCCTTCAGAGTGGATTATCTGCCATGCTTTGTTCCATTCTAGAAGCAGCTCCAGAACCAATTGGCTGCAGTGTCTGGAATTTCCCCTTCTCTCTAGTGCAGGTGTGGGCAGGTATGGCCCCTTTGCAACCTGGGGACTTCAACTCTCAGAATTCCTGAGCCGGCATGGACCCTTTACAGCATGGCTTAGGAATTCTGGGAGTTGAAGTCCCCAGGTCGCAAAGGGGCCAGAGTTGCCCACCCCTGCTCTAGTGACTGGTTGCTATCCTGGGCAGCCATTTTGTCCTCAGCAGCCATTTTGTCTTCAGCAGCCACATTCTCTGTATTTTTTAAACAATGTTGCAATTGATTCAGTGATGGCCCATTAAGTCAACCCTAGAAATCCTTGCTTCATTCAACCAGGAACCGTTTCTGTTTCTGCCTGTTTCTGGATAAAGCAATGCCCCCCTTACTTTCCCTATGGTACTGAAAAGCATCTCTTCTCTTTCCTTTATTTTTAAAAAACAATTTTTAAGTTGCAAGTTGGGACATTGATACTTTGTTCTGTGAAAGGGATTATGGACCTGCAAAGAATGAAAGAACAATGTGTTCCATATTGCTCTGTAGCACCCGAACCGCAATGGTGCTATTAAAGAAAACAAAAGGAAAAAGGCAGGCTATGCATTAACATCAAAGGGAAGGAGAAGAAACTGGTGCCTCTTTCCTTTTTACTGTTCCCTTCTTTTTTTCTTTTTGTTTTGTTTTGTTTTTTTGCCACAGTTGATCTTTTCTCTCTGGTTGTTTTTGCATTTTTATATTGTTCTTTGTTTTTAAATGTTTCAAATGGGTAAACTGCCCAGAGTCTCTGGGAGCCAGGCAGCCTACACCTTTAATAACATTTTATTATTATTAAGGGGATATGAAATCATCCATGTATACCGATGTCTGGGAAAGGCAAAGCAAGGCACAGGGGAGAAAGGATCAATCCCTAAAAGAAAATAAATGCAAAATATTGGTAGACTGATCCACACAGGAACTAGCTGGTGGGTTTTCTTTCCCAGTATGGATGGGAAGAATAGGAAACAGGCTTTTTCTCCAGTTAAAATACACATATCTGCTGTGTAGCTACTTGAGGATGAAGTGGAGGTTAAGAAGTACAATGCTATACCACTGCAAAAGACAGGCATATCCACATGAATTATGTACAAAAGTCATTGTCCAGCCTGTTTCATAACTTGCAGCAATCCAAGCCTGATTAACACAAAAGTAGGAATACCTGTGGAGAAATCTTGTAATTAGCCTGTTCCACCTCACCATTTGAGACTTCGACTCTGACATGGATGCCAAACATGCTATGATAAAACCAGACAGGAATGTTTGAGAACCCCCTCCAACCCCATCAATCTCAGGGAGATTACATTTTACCTCCCCGTAAAAGTTCTCTGGCCTGAAGGATAGGGATATATGAAGTAACAAATGGTGTGTGTGTGTGTGTGTGTGTGTGCGTGTGTGTGCGTGTTATCCACCTGGGTGCACGTGTTGCTTCTATGCGAGTGTGTTTGTGTATATGAGGGTCTAATCAAATTTGTACATTTGTGATGCTGCTGTGTGTATTCTGTTTTCCCCTCATGTTGTGTCTGTGCTTATATTTGTATAAAAGCTTGTATATTTGCTGTGGTTTGGGTCATATGATGAGGAGAGAAGGAGTGTTGAGAGTATTCTGAGCCAGCCTTTTAGAGTTATTTTTTCTCTCTTTCATTCTCTCTTTCTTTCTCTTTCTTTCTTTCCCTCACTCTCTTTCCTTCCATCCTTCCATCCATACATCTGTCCTTTCCTTCTTTCCTTCCTCTTTCTTTCTTTCTTTGTTTCTTTCTTTGTTTCTTTCTTTGTTTCTTTCTTTCCTTCCTTCCTTCCTTCCTTCCTTCCTTCCTTCCTTCCTTCCTTCCTTCCTTCCTTCCTTCCTTCCTTCCTTCCTTTCCCAAACCCCTGATCAGCTCTATCTCATTTTCAGACTGGAACTTTCTTTTGTTGACTTCTGCTGCCACACCAAAATTGGTCCCCACTCTGTTTTATTTTATGTTTTTTAAAAAACAGTTACCTTGAGACAGAAAGAAAGACAGAGAGATTCCAGAGCCCCTTTACACAATTCCTTTCCAACATTTCATTGGGTTGGAAAGAATAGAAAATCAAAAATCGAAAGAGTGATCACAGCCGCTGCTTTGTTTGGAAAGTTTCCCGTTTGCTCAGATGAAAAAGAAGACAAAGGTAAATAGAAGGAGGCACTTTGGAGCAGATCCATTAGTTGGTAAATGTGTTTTTTGTGAAACCAGCCATTTTGTGAAACCACTCACACTGCACTCTCAAAATCCTAAATTATCTGCTGTTTGAAAAATATTGCCCCAATACCAATCCTCACATCCATGGAGCCAAAGACAGATAATTGGCTGAGTTAGCACAGATTTTGTTTTTTCATAGAAAATAAGAGAAGTGCCATGGGCAACCACTACCTCCTCCCTTTCCCTAATTAACAACATGTACAGATCCCCATGTTTAAAACAGGTGAACAACTCCTACATTAAACATTAACTATTTCCAGTCACAAGGGTGGCTATTTTTGAAGCTGCTGCTCACTGTCACTCTAATCCAGTCTCCCTTCTCTTACCAACTGGTAGTTGTCTCTTTCTGTTCTTCCCACCACAATAACGTTTAGTCTTGCCGCATTGCTATCAATGTGAGCTGCAGCTGGCAAGGGACTGGCTTCCCGTCTAGACTTCAGTCTAACTGTAGTGTTTAATTGCAGGTTGCAACTCCGCATTAGCTGTAGCTCTGGCCACTGTCATCACTTTGATCTCTTATCCCTGGAAACCACATTCATTGAGGAAAAATTAACGCAAATTTCTCTCCTTGAGAAGTACCATCCAAGACTATAGTTTCAACTTGAACCATCATCCCTCCAGCTTTGAGACTGCAATTATAAATCAGTTGCTGACTAAAGTTCATAATTTTTCAGATTCTTGAGTCAAGGATATCAGAACCTTTTGTCATGAGGCTGATTCCAGCAAAACAGTGATTATCTGACATATGCCAGATTCCAATATCTTTAATCTAAATCTTAGCTTTTAGAGAAAATGTCATGCCACAATTATACTGAAGGGAAAACCATTGAAGAGAAATATTCATTTAATTGGCTTTACATTACCAATTTGGGGGGGGGTATTTAGTTTTATTAAGGTTGCTTGTTCAATGCATAGATAAAGGAAAGGAGTCCCTACAGATTTTACTCTGCTAGTTGTTGCTAACTGTAGGGAGTAGTGCTCATTTCTGTTTCAAGGCCATTGAGCCAGCATTATCTGAAGACATTTCCACAGTCAGGTGGCCAGGATGATGTCATGGAGCACTGTTACTTTCCCACTGAAGTGGTACCTATTGCAGTTGGTAGGAGCTGGAACAAGGACATGAGCTCACTCTCTTCCGTCATGCAGTGCTTGGGTCTCGAACCTAGGCTGCTGGCTTTCTAGCCGACAAGCCCAACATCATAACTGCTGAGCTACTGTGCCACCCTGTCCAGTGCATAATGGGGGCCAATACACCTTTCCTTCAAAACTGTATATATCTTTTCATTAAAAAAAGATTCACTGAACTCAATGGTGCTTTATAACAAGAAAGTTGACATTAGAGCACAAAATGTTAGATATCATACTGAGATTCTGTTGTGGCCCACTGGCAGCTAGCGGAACTGGCAGCAGAGTCAGACAGTGAGGAGGTTGGGGAGGAACGAGGGCCAGTCCTGGAGGCTGAGGAAGGCTCAGGACGAGGGCTCTGCATCAGAGGCAGAGATGGGGCCAGGGCAGGCTGGCAGTTATCAGATGCCTTCAGAGTTGGACAGCAGTGAGGCGAGGGAGTAGATGGAGCCAGTTCCCAGCCTGCACATGTGCAGAGCTGCCAAAAGAAAAGAACAATTACAAACTAAGGGTCGATGTGGGAGTAAGGCCACAGGTGAATGGTGAATGGCCCCTCCCATAGGGATTAAAAGAGCAGCAAAAGGGGAGGGGGCTTTTGCAAGAAACAATTCATTCGTTCGTTCATTCATTGCAGCAGTGAGAAAATCTGTCTGTGCATCTCAGAGACTCTGGGCCAAGCCTTTCCTTGTAAGCACTGCATTTGAAATATTTACTTGGCAGCTCTTCAGGCTAGATAAGCTCTGTACTCCTAACTGGACCCTTGAAAGACTGTTTGCCAGGCCTTTGGTTGAATGTAAATGCAAGAAATTCACCTTTGTTTAATAAAAGGGGTTTTGCCGGAGCAAAAAGTCTGCTTAGTGTTTTTTGGGGAAGCCTATGTCAGAACAGATTCTTGGTGCCTTTCTTGGAACCATAGAGTCATAGAATCACAGGGCTGGAAGGGACTTTGGAGGTCTTCAGGTCCAACTCCCTGTCCAAGGCAGGAATTCTCATATCATTTTGGACAAATGGTTGTCCAGTCAAAACATCTTCATCTTTGAAAAATAAGATAAAATCAATGATGCTAAGCTTAGTGCAATAGTTTGACCAGATACTCTAGAAAAATCTATGATTGCAAAGAACAAAAATCAATACCAATTTTTTTAAAATGACATAACAATTGTGCATTTAAGTTGGACAGTGAAAGGCATGGCAAATCTGTCCATGCATCATTAGCACATTTGTAAAGTGTTTTATCTAAATAATCAAATTCACTCATTTCCCATCTCTTTCTTATCCCGTATTGCCATGATTTGTAGTAAAAAAAAACAGGTTATTTGAGTATTTAAACAACCAATGGAAAATTTCGTTTGATTTCACAACTAATATTATTTGTGTAGATGTGTTATTATCTTTTTTGTGGTTACTGATATAGTTTCCATTGATTTGTTGCATTTGGTTATTCTAAATTCAAGGGAACAAAGCATACAATATCATTCTTTTGGATAGGGACTTTAAATGATGGATGAGAACAACAAGAATCCACTATAACATTCAGTTATCAGGTACAATTTTTATAATTATATCCTGCACAACCATTATCCTACCTCAGTAGTCCATGTTTTTCTGAATGGGTAAGATAAATATATAAGGATTAATTTAATAACCTAAAATTGAACAATGTTCCATGCTCTTGGAATGTTCTTCGACTTTAAAACTGCTCAATGTATGGTGGTAAGAAAATACTATATTTTTTTTTACATCTTGCCAGTGAATACTATAATATACAGCCCACATGAAGTCCCCCCCAAAACAAGCATGGAAATAATGTAAAAGAAACCCAGTAAAGATTTGTGCTGTTTGAATTTTAATCAATGTAGCAAGATTGAAAGATTTTCCCACACCATGGCAAAGCGAATCATAGATGCTTTTCTTTTTAACAATAACTGATTTACATAGTGAATTGTATTTAGTCCATCTTCCAAATATTTCATGTCTATTTTGCCAAGCCCAGTAGCTTTGCGCACTTGCTCCTCTGCAGGTTTTTACAGGGTGTGCTTGCTCTTCTGTTAATTCAGCAGACCTTTGTGGTGGGCTGATGTCAATACAGGTAAAAGCTCCCTGATGCTCATAAAATATTCACAACTCTAAATACAGTGCAAATAAGTGCAAAGCCCTAGATCACTGTAATGTATAGCAATGTCAAGAGACTTTTTGGTTTCTGAAAGATTGCAAGGAATGTGCTGGGCTCCAGTTGAAACATCTGTTGTTACTTAGGACTAACATATATAATACTGCTAATTGCTGAGACATCTTTGTTTTCCTTACTTAGCACTAGGGTTAGAATGGTTTTATTTTTGTGGTTCATGGCTTCCTGCCATTTGCTACACAAGCTCTACTTTAAAGAAAATAAAATGGCTTTCAGACTGCTTACTTCTGTGGTCTATAGGTTCCTGATTTTTAAAGAAAATTTAGACAAGATTAGTGCAATAAAGCATGTCCTGCATAAAGCAAGGATGCATATTTATACTTCCTGGATTTCCATCCTCGCAAATGGTGCTGCCTCTGAGATTAGCTGAAGGAAATGAAGCTTAAAAAACATTCTTTGCATTCTGTTTCCTGGCAATTCGGCTGGCTTCTGGCAAGGACTCCAGAAAACTTTACAGGCAAAATGCTTGGCAGTTCAGTAATATTTATAGCATCATTTTTTTTCTCTCTTGGTGTCCAAGAAGGCCACACTGAAAATGTATTGTTCAGATAATATATATTATGGAACTCTTGAGTAAAGGATACAATACACTCAGATGTGTATCAAATTAATTAGCAATCTCCCTAGAGGATGAGCAGGGAAAGTAGAAAGTCCAATCAGATTGTGAATCTCAATCAGTGGTGCCCAACCTTAGCAACTTTAAGACCCATGGACTTCAACTCCCAAATTCCCCAGCCACTCATGCTTGAAGTCCACAAGCCTTTAAGTTGCCAAAGTTGGACAGCCCTGATCTAGACAACCTTCAGGCCATGACATAGGACAGAAGTTTCATGCCACTGCAATAATATCCTGGTCAATCAAGTGTCCCAAACAAGAGTTTTGGGACAAGATGTCCAGCTATCTAATGCCAGTCTACATGTATGTCCAGGAATATGCATATAAACAGCTGCCCAACTTAAGGCCTGACTGAGAACCTCAAAGAGTGGCACTTAAGGAGCCCCTATAAATTCTTGAGTCTGGACTGTAATCTTGAAAACTCAAGAGCAGCATTAAAGTTTTCCAAAGATGAAGAGATAAACAGTATGGAAATAGATTTAGGGGAGAGAAGGAAAAGGCATTCTTTACATATATTAAAATCCTATTAAAATATAGGATTAACTGCTACAAGAGGGAGGGCCTAATGGCTTAAATGACCTTTATAAGGAATAGTGCAGTTTAGTGCCATGGTGGCGCCCTCTCTGTGGGAACACGTGCTGTCGCTCCAGCTCAGCTCCACCATGCATGTGCGCATGCCTCCCACCAGCCAGCTGCCCTTCGGGTCTCTGCCATGCATGTGCGGGGGTGGGGTGTATGCATGGGGATGTGCATGCATGGGGGTATGAGGATGCATGGGGGACATGCACATGCATGGGGCGGCAGGCCTTGCATTTTGGATATGTGTGCATATGCACGTGCTTTGGGCGCTCGGGGCCCAAAAGGTTCGCCATTGCTGGTTTAGTGGAAGAAGGTAAGTCTAGATATGATTGTTAAAAGAGCATGTCCTGGGTCTGCTGGAGAGCCCCCTCCCCACTTAGGAATTGGATCAAACCAGCCAGGTATAGACATAAGGACACTTCCAAATACTGGGGAATCAGCCTGAAACCTAACTATGATATTCAGACCTAGAAGCTTCAGTGCTTCTGGACCCAAAATCTAAAAGCAGGCATATACAGAGCATAAGCCACCTGTTTTGTTCCCATAAAGGTTAGCTGAAAACAGAATCAAATATTTCTATTTTCTTTTTCATAGTCATGCCTGTGAAGGGAAGGAGAGAAAGGCTAGCTAGCATTAAACAAAGGGAAAATATGTAAGACTATAATACATTAGTAAAAATTAATTTACCGTCATCTAAGTGCCTTATCTAATATTAGTCCCCAATCAACTTTATGAAATGAACTGACACTGAAACATTTCAGAAAAATCCATGGTTTTTACCAGCAGTAGATTGGCAATACATTTAGAAATTGCCAGATTTTTTTTAGAATTGTTGAAATTTAGTGGATTCAAACCTGTCTCAGGAGTTAATGATCATTGTACAGTTCTCCTATGGGATTGCATCTTCAACTGAACTGTAAATCAGTGGTTTAAAATCATCTGCTTGTAGAAAAATTCTGCCCAAATAGAAAGTACACATTGTGCTGCATTGGAATGCCCAGTCATATGGAGAGGAGTATCTTTTTTTTTTAAATTCATATTTATATGCCGCCCTTCTCCGGAGACTCAGGGTAACTTACAATTTTTTTGGAGCACAACCCAATGCGCTCAGCAATAGCCTTCATTCCATTGTATATTCCTGCTTATTACTAGGACTTTTTGGCCCCCCCAAGCGGCATTTTTACAAAGTCAGCTTATTGCTCCCAACAATCTTGGGTCCTCAATTTACCTACCCCAAGAGGATGGAAGGCTGAGTCAACTTTGAGCCTGGTGGGATTCGAGCCTGCACTAATTGCAGGCAGCTGGAACTAAGTGCTAGGCGTTTAACAGCCTGCACCACCAAGGCCTTTAGTCTTATGTTTCCTGAAGTAAGAATTATTTGTTTTTGCTTTGTATGTAGTATTTTGGCCTATACCCATAAATGTCAGATGGATAAGCCTCCAGCAACATAGTTGTCATTATATTGGAAACCTAGTCAGCTTTGAGCATCACCTATGAGGTAAAAGGTAAAGGAATATCTGCAGATTTTACTCCACTAGTTGTTGCCAACTATACAGGACGATGCTCATCTCCGTTTCAAGCCATTAAGCCAGCACTGTCTCAAGACATTTCTGGGGTCATGTGGCCATTTCTGGGTTCATGTAGCCAGCATAACATCAAAGAGCGCTGTTACCTGCCCATAGAAATGGTACCTATTTATTTGCTCGCATTTGCATGGTTTTGAACTGCTAAGTTGACAGGAGCTGGGGCAAGGACAGGAAGTCACCCTGTTGCATGGCACTGGTGTCTTGAAGCTGAGCTGCCAATTTTTACAGTATACAAGTTCAGCATCTTAACCACTGAGCCACCATGCCACTTATGAGGACCAGGGTTCAATTGTTGAAGAGACCAAAATATTTATTATTCAGATTCCGTGACTGTCCAATTCTTCACTCGATTTTTATGGTTTCCCATTTCATTTCCCATTTTGTATTGATGTCCTGAAGGTCATGTGGAAAATGTCAGTGAAAGCTTACTCAGTGGTATGTTGATTGCTTTAAAATCATATAAGTGTCTTATTGCACTTTATTGACCATTTGCTGTCCTGAAATCTCAGCAAAAATCAGATCAATCAAATGAAAGATATGCCAACAAGCTGTATGATTAAAAACTAGAAAATTTGAATCAATTGAAATAGCAATGCCCCATCTTAAATTAATTAACAATTAAATGGATATAGTACTCTGGTGTGGCCTAATGCCTGATCAAAGTATATATAATTCCTCCATGCCAATTTGATTAAATAAAAACATTTTATGCTGAAAATTTGAATTCTAATTTGTGCTGTTAAAAAGCTAAAAAAATCAGGCAGTTTTAAACAGTGATTAATAATTTTAACCAGAATTTGCAATAAAAGCTAGCTTGCCATTTCAGGTACAATCACAGTTCACTTTTCATCACTTCGTTTACAATAATTCAATCAGAGTCGACACATTTTTATAAATAGAAAGCATATGGTTAGCTAGTGATTTAAAATCACTAACACTTGCACAGAATAGTTATAATTATAGCAGTGGTAATGGTGTAGTATGTGCAGCCCTACCGCAAATGTCTTGGGTGTTGCTTGAGTTGCTGCATTGTGTCTGGACAAATAATTTGGAGGATGATCTCTCAAGTAACATAATTGTCAGTGGTTTTACATGAAAATGAAATCAGAATCACTGATACCTGCTTCAACAGCTTCTTTAAATGTATGGTTCATGGTTAAAACTTCTGTTTGATAGGATCCATAATTAGAAGTGTTAGATGCAATGCATTAGTTAGATCCATAGTGGGAGATACAGAAGAGGAATATCTTGGGTCTGATATTGACAGAACCCCAGAACTACTTTTATGGCTAGCTTCAAAATGGAGGTAACTTGGAGTCAAATCCATAAAGTTATTGTGGTTGTTTGTAGCCCATAATTAGACTTTTCTCTGTTCTGTCGTCTTGGGCATAGAAGAAACATGCAGTTCTCCATGGGGTTTTATTTTGGGCATGCAAGCAAGCAGCTTAAGTATATACTTAAGTAAATACAGAGTTTTGCACACTGAGAAGGAAAATTTCACTCTCGCAAGTGCAAACTGATTGATCAACAGCAAATGTAATTTGGACTTGCACAGTCTTGGGTTATGGCATCACTTTCTTCATCTCCTAGAAAAACTGTTGCAAAATTTGACACAGGTATTGGATTTGAACTAGACATAACATATTAAGAAAGGACCAATGGCACTTAATAATCAGGACTCACATAAATCCCATTGATTTCAACATAACATAAAATTCCTCTCCATAAATAATGCATTTTAGACACAAAAGGTTTTCACATGAACAACTTACATTTACAACAATTAAACCAATGGTTCTTGGTGTTTCCAAAATTGAAACAATCCCTAAATTGGAGAGCTGATAATCTAAACCTAGAAATATTTTTTCATTGGTTTAAAATTGCTGAAGTTCTCAGGAAGCCAATGACTAACCATACTATTCTCTTCAATTTTTAATAATGCACATTAGGGTGAGTTAGAGTTAAATTTCATAATAAGACTTTATAGCATGTGGAACAAATAAATCATAGAATAATAAATGGTAGGATGGTTGGTATTTAAGAAAAAGTCACTGCAAACCTCAAAGAAATGCTGGTATAAAGTCAATGATAAGCAGCTAGCTTTTGGTTTTGCTCCTTATTTTCTTAAATTCTACAAGCCAATTTTCATAAAAAGAATTGTGTAGATCCTTACCCTTGTTTTCAGTAATGGGGGAAATGTCCCATTTTTCAAATGGCAATGTGAATTAAATCAGGGCACTAGAAAAACTTGATTTTTGAAAGTTATATTCAAAATGAACTCATGTGTGTGGATTGTGTGACTTTGCATAATTCTGGTTGAGCCAACACCGTCCTAGGCTGCATTAATTCAGGGATAGAATCAAGATCCCTTGAAGTGTTGGTACCCTCTTACAATGCCTTGCTAAGACCACACTTGGAACATTGCATCCAGTTGGTCACCACTATATAAAAAGATGTTGACACTCTAGAAAGTTTACAGAGAGGAGCAACAAAGATGATTAGGGGACTGGAGGCAAAAATACACAAAGAACAGTTGCAAGAATTAGATATGTCTAGTTTAATGGAAAGAAAGACTGGGGTGACATGATAGCAGTGTTCCAATATTTAAGGGGCTACCACAAAGAAGAGGGAGTCAAACTATTCTCCAAAGCACCTGAAGGCAGGATAAAAGCAATGAATGGAAACTAATCAAGGAGAGAAACAACCTAGAACTGAGGAGAAATTTCCTGACAGAACAATTAATCAGTGGAATGACTTGCCTTCAGAAGTTATGGGTGCTCCAGCTCTGGAGGTTTTTAAAAAGAGTTTGGACAATCATTTGTCTGAAATGGTATATGGTCTCCTTCATGGTGGTTCAACTAGAAGACCTTCAAGATCCCTTCCAACTTTATTCTTTGCCATGGAAACAAAACCGCCTTTTTCTAATTATTCCTTCTATACAAGAGAAGTGATAAGCATCAAACAACAGAAGAAATAGAATTCTAACATTGCCAGTGAAAGTATCAAATCCAGTTTTACTAGAAAAGTTTGTATAGGGAATGGAACGGAAAAATATTGAATTAAATAATATTTGAAATGAAACTGTATATAATTCTGGGACAGAAATCAAGAAAGATTTATTGTGTCATCTGACACATTACTTCAGTGGGTTACCTAAGGGCCTTGGTGCAGGCTGTTAATAGCCTAGCACTTAGCTCCAGCTGCCTGTAATTATTGCAGGCTCGAATCCCACCAGGCTCAAGGTTGACTCAGCCTTCCATCCTCTCGGGGTAGGTAAAGTGAGGACCCAAGATTGTTGGGGGCAATAAGCTGACTTTGTAAAAAATGCCGCTTAGTAATAAGCAGGCATATACAATGGAATGAAGGCTATTGCTGAGTGCATTGGGTTGTATCCCAAAAACTGTAAGCCACCCTGAGTCTCCGAAGAAGGGCGGGATATAAATATGAATAAAAATAAAAAAATAAAAAAAATACCTTGCCCCTTTTATTTTGCTTCACTGTTGGGAAAGGCAGAATTGTTTGTGTTGGTACATGTGTACAGTATGTCTGCCCATTATTTTAAAAGAGTCAGCTTGGCATCTTGGCCTAATAGCTCTTGGATTACTTTAACCACCTCCCTGCTTCTCAGGAAGAAGTTGCAGAATCACCGGACTCTTCTCCCAGAAAGGCAGGGTTCAATGAGAGGGGAGGGGAGGGCTTATGCTGGTGAATGTTAAGGTTGTGGACCAAAATCACAAAACTGCTCATGCTAGTTGAGCCTTACCAATAGGTATCCACATTGGGGTATCATGAACAGGTGACAAAAGGTTATCTTTTATGCGGTTGATGGTTATGAGCTCTTCTTTCTAGATGTTGGACTTCTTTTGGTATTGTAGGACAGACGTGTTTGCCTATGGTGAGAAAAATGCCTGGTACCTTTTCCAACCATTGTTATTAAAGCTGTTACTAAAAGGCACAGATTTCTGTGAGCTACAGCTCACTTCCCCAGATGCACAGGGTGACTAGACAGAAGAAGGATTTAAACTGGGATGGCAGAGAAGGAGAAGAAGACAGTTTAATTACATAGATGCAGGCTACATGTGATAGATTACAAGTATTACTTTATTCTTGTTTCAAGGCGTCCAATGTAATGTATGTCATTATCTGCCAGCAATGTCGCTCTGGATTTTAGATCTGACAAACTGGACAAACTTTGTACAAAAGAATTAAGGGGCACAATTTTGACATCAGGATCCCAACTGAGGCAAAGTAGTACCAGGACCAACTACAGTAGATTTGGTCAAATGGGACCTTTATAGCACAGTTGAGTGAGAATTGAGTGAACTCATATACGTGAGAATTTTTCAGGCAGCAGACAGAACTGTGAATTGATAAACTACCTGTAATCTGTCTGCCTAACCAGCCCATTCTTTATTTTCCCTCCCCCACCCCATCTAAAATCCTAAGATCAATGGAGCTACTCCACTCCAGCTGATGAAGTGAGCTATAATTATCAAGAGAACTTATGCCTCTTGATAATTTGTTGGTCAAAACAAATGCTGCCAGATTCCTGGTTTGCCATAGAATGAGCAAAATTCCCCTTTCCCCAGCTCTACAAGGAGCAAAATGATCCTGCTTATAGCTACAGAACTTCATACTTGGTTGGGCCCAGCTGGTTTCCATTCACCTTTTGTAAAAGGTAAATGAAATATCATTGTAATGCTGCCAATCATATTATTAATGCTAATTTATTGTTTAACAAAATTATATTTGATAGCTGTAGCTTTTCTTTGCCTCTTCCCAAGCAAACCTCTTTTCCCTTCTTCTTCTTGGATGCAGAATTGTCAGAAGAATTAGGAGGGAGGGAGTTCTTGAAATAATCATGAAACCAACTCAACCTGGAAAAAAAGCCACCTGTAAAAATAGGAAACTTATGCTCCAGTTTCATTTTAATGAGTCTCCTGAAGAACTCAAGAACCTTCTTTCTTTTTTATATATAGAGGATATTGAAAAGAGACAGCCATATCTCATATAAAGTATTTGAATGGGGAAAGGGCAGATTGTATATTTTAAAACGATGCATAATTACTTTGGATGTCAGCACTTCTTTAGATAAATTTAATCTTCAGTCAGCAAGAAATAATGAAACTCTGTCCAAAAGCACATTAAAGCTCAGGTGTTAGTGCTGCGTTTCTTGAATTCTGGACCTAATATGTATATTTACATAAACAATCAAGATTATTTAGCCAGAGGTAGCCCCAAATATAAATGAATTAACCTAATTATATAGAAGGATAAATTGAAACTTATCAAAGCACTAATACTTTGAAAACTTGGTCTTTCTACCAATCCAAGTATGGCTAACATACAGTCCTAATGAAAAGTATGTGAATAACTATTCCATGGAGGTAAATGAAACCTAAATGAGAAAAAAACAGCTGGTCCATATGATACCTTATGATTAACTTGCTCTTTAGCAACATAAATTAGATGCTTACTCCCTCAGTCACAATACAATCATATGAAGAGATGGTGTTGCAGTTGCAAATGTGTATAGGATGACCAAGAACAGGAACAAAATTCAGGGACTTTCAGTTTGTAATAGTCAGACTTACATGAACTGTGATTACCACTCTTCATATCATAACTACAGTGACCATATGTTCTTTACTAAAAAGTACAGTCATTTGTTTCAGAAAAATGTCATCTAGTCATTTTAACCATACAAATGGTACTATTTAATGCAGAGCCTTTCACATTCATGAGAAAAATATGAAAATTGAATTGTCTTTTTAAAAGCAAAGTAATGAACAGAAACAATTAAAAATGTTTGTTTATCTTTTATATTTGCTCATTTTTCAACATATTTTTTGGGGAAAGTTTTCAATTTTGTCCTTTTTTCGCCCAAGAAAATGTGGTCACTAACAAAAGGAAGTTTCTCACCCCTACAAGTACAAGTGACAGCTCAAAATGTTTATATGTAGTCCTTGTTTAACAACCATTCAAAATTAAGATGGATCTCCACTGAGCTACTTGCAACCATTTTCAAAGTTCAGATGGGCACACACCTGCAGTCACATAATCAGATTCTGGGCACTTTGCAATCAGCTTGCATTTAAAATCATTTGCAGCATCCTGCAGGCATGTGACCATGATTTTTAGCATTTTTTCCTGGTTTCTGGTGTTTACTTCCAGTTTTTGGCAAAAACAAAACAAAACACCCCACCTATCGAGTACAATGGATTCATTTAACAATCATGGTATTTGTTTAATTGCTTCCACAGAGAAATTCGTAAAATCAGGCATGGTCACATGGTGTCTTGCTTAATGCCACTTAATGACTGCCATGACTTGTGACCGTAATTCCAACACTATCCTCTAACCGCAAGAACTATTAGCAATTATTTGTGGGCAAAGCTTACACATAGTGTAGCAAAATTTGTAGCTCCTATTGAGTTGCAGGAGAACTGTCAATGGTTACTGTTAGATATTTGCATGCTGACCTGTAATTGGCTGAACCGCGGAAGCGGGAAAAGCAAATGTCTGTCAATGGCTGAAGCCGCGGACAGCTCCCCTTTAAAAGGAGCTGCCATGGCTAGAGTTCTTCAGTCCTGTACGGAAACAAGTAAAGAGTTTTACTGATCCAAGCGTCCTGCGTCTTCACTCCGCCTGCGATCTAACAGTTATTGATCTAATGGTTGTAAGCTAGAGCCTGTGATGAGGCAGCTGCCTCAGCCCTCACAAGGCCTCCCATGTCCTGCACTAGGCACAGTTTCCAATCTGAGTGTCTTAAACCAGAGGTGTCAAACTCACATCATCACGGAGGCATCACGTGATGTATTGGGACTTTTTCCCCCTTCACTAAACCTGGTGTGGGCATGGCCAGCATGTGATGCATCTGGCCTCTGACAGTTTGACAGCCCTGTCTTAAACCCTCCTACTAGCAGTTCACATGCACAGCATGCTGAATATCTACATAGATAGACATAGATATAGATGATAGAAATATAAAGATATAGATGTATATAGATATAAAAACAGAAAAACAGGCAAACACACACATACATACAGTATACCATTCCATAGTGTTTTACAGTCGTCTCTGGATAGTTTATTGAGTCAGCCCATTGTTCCCAACAATCTGGGTCCTCATTTTACCAATCTCAGAAGGATGGAAGGCTGAGTCAACCTTCAGCTGGTCAGGATCGAACTGCTGGAAGTTGGCAGTGTCAGCTTGCAAAACTGCATTCTAACCATTGTGCCACCATGGCTCAATTTATTGCTGGCCCCATTAGGCTATCAAACAATCTTTGTCTGATCAAGGCCAGGTGGGTACAAAAATATCCAAATTCTGCTTCCATGTGAGGCTGTGGAAGAGGTGTGACCTGTAGGTCTATTGAGGTGCTTTTCTATGGGCTATTTGGCACAAAATCACATTGATTTAGCCCTGTCACCCCATTTTTATATATAAAAATTTAGATAGATAGATGGAGAGATAGAGTTATAGATAGATATATAGGTAGATTAGATAGATAGATAGATAGATAGATAGATAGATAGATAGATAGATAGATAGAGGGGGGGAGAGAGAGAGGGAGAGGGAGAGAGATGGAGAGATCTCTTATTTATAGGTATAATGATAGATATAGATAGATATAGATGACAGACAGACAGACAGACAGACAGACAGAGCGAGCTAGTGATATATATCAGAAAAGGTTGGTCTCTACTCCTAGATTTCCATCCTGCGATGTTCCAGGAAATAAGACACAGTGAAGTAATATAGGTTGAATGTCATTCAGTTTGGCTGCGAAAGGATATTGCTGTAGGCATTTCCTGAGAAACACTGGGCAGGGGGAGTATATCCTGTGCTGCCAACTGCTGCACTGAAACAGCCTGTATCAGGTGCTTTTTAATGAGGCTGAGATGGAGTCCTGTAAGTACTGTACTGCAAACTCATTGGTTTTTTTGAGGGGGGTGTTAAGCTTGCAACTCCTAGTGGTTTCTTCAATGAAGCAAACTAGTTGTGCATCTGATTGCCTGGCTTCGATGAGCATTGGAGACAAGCTTGTATTGACGCTGCTTTTGCAACCTTCTGCATTGGGGCACAGATACCAAATCAGTTAGTGGGGCAGCTCCTGTCTTGTAGTGCCTTTATTTGGAATCTATAAGTTTGAGGAGTTAAACGGCAACTTATTAACTTCCTATAGGCATCTTTCAGTTATTTTTGGTGGTATTTAAGAGGTTGGTGATCAGTAATCAATAGTAACTCATGCCCCCATAGATACATTTTTAAATATTTAATTGCCCGTTTCAACACATAGGCTTTTTTTTTCTCTGTAGGGCAATACCTTTACTCTCTTGAACAACTTACTTCATAGTTATGATGTGGGGTGCTCTCCATTCTCCAGAGGTTGCACTAGCATTGCAGCCAAACTCACATTCGAAGTAGTACATACAATATAAAGGGTAATCCCAAATCATGTCCTCTTAGCACAATTTTTTTTAAACATAAAGCAGTCTAAGACTCTAAGTCCTCAATAGGTTGTGGATATTCCCCTTTCCATTACACCTTGATCAGAATGTCTTTCCTTTTGATATTAGAGAACATCTGAGCTCATGTTGGATAATGTGGAATAAACTAATCATATTATGCCAATAAGCCGAGGAAAGACTGGGCTTCCTTCCTAGAAGCTGGAGTTGATGTTTGTAGAGAGGGTTAAACTTTTCTCACATCAGGTTTAATCTCTTGACTACTCAGCATACAGGAATGCCAGATGCAAGTCAGATACTGTTTGTGACTTTTCTCAAATATTCTAAATGCTCCAAGTGGATCCTAATCAGAGTCATTGGGAGTTGGACAGCGTGCAGTTAGTTAATCAATAGATCAAGGTGGGCATCACAAAATTGTCCATTGCCTAGCAAAATTCTAACCATTAGACTCTAAACGATTGTCAAAGTGGTGCGCAGTCCGAAAGGCATTTCCATGAATTGAAAGATCCTGTTGATGTTGCAAATATATAGAGAGTCACTCTAACAGTGAGATGGGGTAGCATATAAACTTAATAATAAAATAAGTACATAAATAAATAATGCTTTCTTTCATTTCCCCTGGAAAATGTTTCTATGGGAATTCACCTTAGAGGTCAAACTTGTGGCCCGCGGGCCAGATGCATCACATGCTGGCCATGCCCACCCCAGTTTTAGCAAAGGGGTAAAAGTTGCGATACATCACGTGACAACAATGTGACGGTGTGAGTTTGACACCCCTGCCTTAGACAAAACCAGGATTGACAGGTATCTTATTTATTTATTTATTTACTTATTTACTTATTTATTTAACTTACATCTTGATGTTTTAAATTTTCTAACAGATACTCTATCCCGGACATAGCTATTGAACTTGGTCTTGGTCTTGATCTCTTTCTCCTCCTCCTCTTTTATCACTTTGGGTATCAAGGGACACATAAAGTTCTGATTCTTGCTCTCCCGGTGACCTGAACCATTGTTATTTCATGCTATTGTAGCATGTATTTAATGTTGTCTCTCCATCTTCTTCTGAGTCTTGTGTCCTTTGACCTTCTTCTCTTCTTGTATATGCCTTGTATAATATGGAAGATATCTTCTCCAGGTGAGCAAACCATTTTATTTATTGTTTTATTTGCTTCAATTCAACTTCTCGGAATTTTACTATGGTTCCCGTACAAATCTCTAACTGAGATAAAACAAACAAATAAATAAACTTTTAAATGGCATTTCTTTACTTCATTTTCCTCCAAAACCATTTAATAATTTTAACATTTAGTTCCCTTCAGTCAGCTGGAAGCTCCTTGTTCAGAGTTCTTCAGCCGCTTCTCTAGAATTTCTTGCATTCAGAATATTACACAATTTCCCTCTTGACTCATCTCTGTTTTTCCATTATCTCCATTCACTACAGCACTGTTTCTCAACCTTAGCAACTTTAATATGTGTGGACTTCAACTCCCAGAATTCCCCAGCCAGCATGTTGACGTTGAGAAACACTATCCAACAGCATCACCAATTTATGGATTCCTATTCTAATGCTCACTCATAATAATCTAGATGATACCGATTCATACATTTTAGCCCTTTCATTAAAAATTAAATTAACATACATTTAGGCGTTAAACTCATAATTAAAACTACCCCTTCACTTCCTTGAATTCATGAGCTCCATTCCATTAGATCGATTACATCATTCCCATTCTCTTAGCTTCATAGTGACACATCATATTTGTTTATATTTGTTTCATTTAATTCATTTATTTGCTTTTACCTTTTCCCCACTTACCATCCAAGTCTCAATTTTCAAAGTGCCATGGCTGTCAGCCATAAACAATGACTTCACAATGGTCTTGGCCAATCAAGTCTTCCACATAACTTTTTAAAGATACACTTCAGTTGGTATGAGGCCCTCAGCAGATAAGTCAGAAGCAAAGGGACCAGAGGTGGTATTCAACAGGTTCTGACCAGTTCTGGAGAACTGGTAGCCGAAAGTTTGAGTAGTTCGGAAAGCCAGCAAATGCCACCTCTGACTGGAGATTTTACAGTATCCTTCCCCTGCCATGCCCACCAAGCCACGCCCACAGAACCGGTAGTAAAATAATTTGAATCCCACCATTGAAAGGGACCCTTACCAGAAGCAATGCACAAATGTTAATTCCTCCTCCAAACAACATCTTCAGTCCATAGTAACACACAGGCAAGCAAGCAAACATTAGTTACAGTGTAATGAGTAAATCTGCTGTTTATAGGTTTCTCAGTCATTTTATTTAAAAAAATTAATAGTTTTTGTATTGTCTGCAATAAACTCATTGTATCATAAGATGGATCCTTGAATCTGACTGTGAGTCTTCAAGTATCAGTGAAGTTGGCAGTAATCCTTGTGACGCATGCAGTATTCCTTGCCAACAAGAAAGACAGGTTTAGTCAAGACACAAAGGATAGAAGAATTTGCTATTCTAAGAAGCAAAATCTTCATAATCAGAATTTAGAAATGTTGCAGATTGAATAGTAAGTGGTATCACAAATTTAATAAATAAATACATGAATAAAAATAAGTCTTTAGCTTTTAAATGACAGGTTCACTGGGGGGAAAACATGAGGCGATATAAATATGGAATATATTCATAAAATAAAGATAGGTCAAACTTGATTTCATTGGGGGCCACATCAGGGTTGTGTTTTATCTCGAGGGGGTGGGTGGGGGGCATGGCCACGGAGGGCATGGTGAGCTCAACGTCACTCATTTCGGGGGCATCTGTGGTGGCCCAAATGCTCTGCCAGTGAAAATGGGTTTTTGCTGGCAGGGGCACTGCAGGCCAGTCCTTTGCTGTTTCCAAGGTGATCCCGTGGGCCAGATCTAAGCACCCCATGAGCCAGTTCCAGCCCACAGTCCTTGAGTTTGACACCCCTGGTCTATTCAGTGGAAAATCAGCTTGACTAAAATTTATGAAACTATGACATATTTACCAAGCAAACCTCTGAAGTTTGCCTTAGAATAACTCTACAAGAGAATCAATTGATTTTACTTTTAAATTAAAATAAAAATTGAGAAAATTGATGGAATTTAAATAATCAAGGAAAATTCTTTTTTACATTTTACCTTTTAGTCAAATATAAATATCACTTTTTAGTTTTTTGCGCTGTAATGTAAGTTTACTTCTTGCTCATCTTCTATTAGTGGCATAAATTTGAGCCTGGGATTATGTTTCTTAAGTCAATATAATTATTTCCAAAGTCTTTCTCCTGACTGATAATAATTATACTGCTTGGTACAAAGTGATTCTAGGTAGACTGGATTATTTTATAATATAAGCAGCTAAGGAAGAAAGGACAAATAAATTAATCTGATAGGGAAAGCAATTGTTTACAAAGGCCCCGCACACTCCGTGTTATGTCTTACATTAAACGTTGCCTTAAGATATTGATTTATTTGTAGGCATTATGCCAAAGAATGAGTTGATTCAAGTTTTTACTTGTGAAATTGATATGTTGTTGTGTTTATTTTGCTCTTTGGGAATGTGAAATGTTTACAAGCTTAAAAATGGAAATATCAATTTCTCTTCAAGCAGTAATGCCGATCTGAGTTAAACCAGCCTTATATATTGGGATATGTGGTTGATGTGCTAGGAATTGGATGTTTGAGCTTTCAGTACTATATTGTTTACTTCTAACATTGGGGGAAAAGAGTGAAAAGGTGATTACTGAGGAAGGTAGGATATATATGGAGCTGCTTAGAGTGTCAGCATTCCAGCAAAACCAGATCCCAATCAACAACTCAGAGACAGACATTTTCTCAAAGTTTCTTTTTATTGGAAAAGTCATACTGGCACATCTGGGAAAACCTGAATCTGAGAGTTCTGGGTTTTCCCTCAGTAAATCAAAAATCAAAACCCAACCAGAGGTTTCAGCAGGTTCTGACCAGTTCTGGAGAACCGGTAGCAGAAATGTTGAGTAGTTCGGAGAACTGGCAAATGCCACCTCTGACTGGAGATTTTACAGTATCCTTCCCCTGCCACACCCACCAAGCCATGCCCACAGAATCGGCGGCAAAAAAATTTGAATCCCACCACTGAACCCAACCCCTGCACCCATCAGTCCATCACATGGTCCAAATACCACTTGTCCCAACTTGAAACATCCCTTCAACCACTCCTCCTCCAGGTGCAGGAATAACATGATCTTGACCGAAAAGAAGAATACTATTATGTCTAACTACTAACACTCTAAAAATCCCCCCTCCTAATATTAAATAAAATATATAATTTAAACTCCCCCCCCTCCTAATTTCCCAGGCACAGGAATGTGGCAGCATGGAAGCTTCTGTTAATATGGCTTCCAAAACTGACACAGAGAGAGAGGTAATTGGGGAAAGTTATTATTCATTATTAGAGAGGAAACATCAAGGCTACATTTTACAACACTCGTAGATTCTGGGCACTTTTAAAATAGGGTGTGATGCAATAGTCTAGATGGGATATAACCAAGAGTTGACTAACTGTTGTCAAATCCAACTAGCACAGAAAGAGCCACAGATGGTGCATTGTGCAAAGATGCTGCTCACTATAGCCACTACCTGTGAATTAAGTGACACCTGAGTTCAACAAGTAATCTCAGATTGTGGATCTGGTGTTGTAATGGGAGGAGAGTAGACTCCCCTAAAATAGGTTGAATCTTTGTCTCTGAGGTTCCTCTTTGTTTAACTCCCCCCCTCTTGTTCCAATTCTTCTTCAATCTGCCAGTCTTACCTGGTGCTTAAGGGTACAGGTTGTTTCCCGAGTGCCATTGCCTTGTTATATCTTCTCCTCCTATTGACCAATAAGAATAATGGATGTAGTTATAGTGAAGGGATTTCCTTGTCTGAGTCCTTTATATGCCACCTTTGACTTTATCCAGTAGGTCTTAATTGGTTATATTGACATTCTCAGCATTGTCATCAATTTGATTCTCTCTATCTTTCCTTCCCTGTCCCCTTCCCCTGGCCATGGAATAGATACCATGCCAAGTTTCATAGTTGACATAGTCTTTCATGTTGCTCCATTTTTTAGGTAGCTGCTGAAGATCATAGGAAGTAGATGGAATCCTAGGAGTCAATCAATGTCCTAGATCTCCAACAATAAGTTCTGTATCCATTCTGGAGACAGTTAAACAGGAAGGACTAGAACCATTGCAAAACAGTGTCATCAAGATCCACCAGAGAGAACACCACTCACCAATCAGTGGAGACAAATCTAGATATCTATCCTTATTGGGTCAAACCATGGTCTTCATTACAATATCTTCTGATAATTCTAGACTTCAGTATATAGCCACATGGGTAAGCATTATTGAAAAGTCTCTTTCAAATGGGCCGTTAATGATTTTCCTTTTTATCACTAAAATTAAATGCTAATAGGAGCAAGAGATATCCAAATAACGACATGTCATTAATTAATATGTTTTCAGCATTCAAAGCAGATGTTATTTTAGTGCTTAGACCAGCCGTGGGCAAACTACGGCCCGGGGGCCGGATCCGGCCCGTTCGGCTGTTCTATCTGGCCCATGGAGCTGAAAGAGCGGAGGGTTCTCTTGCTCTCCCAGAAGGCTACGTGAAATAATCTAACTTTGAATTTATATTAGTTCACACAAACACTCCATCCATGCTTTTGTTCCGGCCCTCTGGTCCAGTTTAAGAACCCATTGTGGCCCTCGAGTCAAAAAGTTTGCCCACCCCTGGCTTAGACTGTATCCTTTCTTATTTCCAACATAGGTTCAGTGGTCAAACCATTTTTCAAATTTTAAATATGAAATGATATATGGTGCATGGATATCAACATTGATTCCCATTTAAAAAATAAATTAAAAATATGTTGTGTTTTCTTACAGCAGTACTGTTTTCACTGAAAACTTCTGTGGGTTGAATTGTGGTTTATAATGGAACTTATCTGAAAACAGATGCAGTACTTAAGCTATTCTTTGAATTTAAAACTGAGAATGGTGGGTTGTTCTGCATTTCTCCATTGCCTTTGAAAATTAATATGGTGACTGTACTACATTTAAATGGGAGAGGTACAAATTATGCTCTGAAAGTAGGTGCAAATTATTATCTCTCAATGTCTTCATACTGGGAAGAGCTATTAGATTACAAAAATTAAATTAAAAAAAAACAATAATTTTGAAACTGAATGCCATAGAAGGCCACGTAGCTTTTTCATTGCTGCAGGTTTCACTGTCAGAAAGCCCACAACCTAAATTTCCAAATAGAAATGATCCATGGCTCCATTTTGTTGAGAATGGTATAGTTTTATTCAGTGGTGGATTCAATTTTTTTTACTACTGGTTCTGTGGGCGTGGCTTGGTGGGCCTGGCAGGGGAAGGATACTGTAAAATCTCCAGTCAGAGGTGGTATTTGCTGGTTCTCCAAACTACTCAAAATTTCCACTACTGGTTCTCCAGAACTGGTCAGAACCTGCTGAATACCACCTCTGGTTTTATTAGAGATCAAGTGCACTTCAGTATTGCATAGCAAGACCTGAGAATTGCGCACCCAAATCCCTAAGTTCTATTTTTCTCTTCCTAACCATCCCTTGCTGCCCACCCACTGTAACCAATTAAGTTGTTTTCATAACAGTCAGTCCAAGTGCAGCTTGCTATGCAGCTCTCTCCTTAGAGCTGGATGGCCCTGGAGCAGCGTCTTGAGGTGGTACAGTCTCTACTTTCGATTTCCCAAGCATCCCACTCCTCATCCCCCCTCCCCACCATTCATGGCATTCTGCAACCGCATAACAGTGAAGTACAGCAACAACACATGATAGCTGACATTCACACTGTGGAGCATTCGGAGAAACGTTGTATACTGTAGTTTGCTTTTTAATCTTTAACCTGCTTGAAGTGTGAGTTCTTGTATCATGCTAGGATAAATTGTGGTTTGCTTTTGTCTGTGGCTTATGAATTCAGCCACTGTGGCTTATTTAGTAAAACATAATTGTAGGAAGCCACGAGTTGTACAGCACACAAACCCAACCTAAGTCAAGACAGCAAACAATATGCAACCGCTGATGGTAACAAATGTGTCTAAATAAACTTGTCCCTTGCCCGTATACCTGACTCATTGTCTGACTTGTACTTCATAAGCTTTGATCAAGTTAAGAAAATGTTCAAATTACAATGTTCTCATTTCTGTAGAAAGCTGAAGGAAACTCTCACTCAGTTGCTCATTTCAGCCGCACTTCCAAACTTTCATGGCAAGCAGATGATGGTGTACCATAACTCCTTACTTCTTTGTTCATTGGCCATGCAGATGGGATTGATAGGTATTGGAATATAAAGATATTGGTTCTCCAGGTCTGTTATGTTGGGTCTGACTGTTTTACAAGTTGCTTGCCCTTTCCATATAAAATATATATGCAAAAATATAATCAAGTAAGTGACTTTAACTTTGATGGAACTTCCATTTGATGAGAGTTTGTTGTATGGCAATAGTACTATATAACGTCAACACTTTTGACCTATAACTATTTTGCAACAAGAACATTATTTAGTTCCGTGGTGTTTGCTTCCAAATATGCTTCTCTACATACAGAAAGCAAAACTGAATGTATCTCAGCGGTCTAGAATTTCAGTTCACTGAAGCAACAGGGTTCAAGTTATTTGGAATTCTTAACATTTATTAACAGTTGTAGATATAAAATTACATCAGTATAGAGTTATGTTTGGTATAGACATGGCCCAACAACTTTGAGGGGATGATCAACATCTCTAGGAGATGTTAAAATCTATTAAATTTTGTTATGTGTTACTTTGGAAGCAAAGATAAGTAACCAGTGGTGGGTAAGATCAAATGGTTAAATTTTGATAGCCCCAAATACGAGCCATCAAAATGTTTCTCAATACCAGGTTCTTTCCCCCTGGCTCTGGGCCAAGAGTTATGGAAGCCATTTTAGTGTGTAGCAGGTTAGTTAATGTCCCCACTACACTGTCTGTTCTTTACTATTTTTTAACCTCTTGGGATATTTAAAAATCTTCTGTAAGCACATTGGATCTCATGGTGCCCACATAAATAGAAGAAATAAATGACATTAGCTATTTCAGAATAAAAGGAGGACTCCTCTTTCTTTCTGGTTCCTGATAGGCTGTGCTATGCTGCTGTTCCCCTGGGAAGGGGCTATCTGATTTGTGCAAGAGTCTTAAATTCTTCAGCCAGCAATCCTGTAAGTAGCTCTATGGCCTTTACTTTAGGACAAGATTAGGATAACAGAAAAATAGAATGCTGGGCGCACCACTTCCTAATCCGACTCAGAAAGGAGATATTTAAAATTTCCCATTAGTTGTCTCTAGGAGAAAAGGAGAAAACAATGGAAAACTTAAAGAAAAGTGTTTGTGATTCAGCTTCCTTCATGACACCAAAGCACTGGTTACCGATTTTTTTTTTTACAAAAATGACTAAATTTTTGGCCTGTTATCCCAGAAACTCATTAGCAACTTGGTGGTTGTTGTTGTTTTTCCATACTTTTGGCACCTACACAGTTTACCACAAATGCCATTGGAGGAGCTTATTGCAAGTTTTTCCAGATGTGGTAAACTGAAAGGAACTTAATCTGTCTGTTATTTTTTTTTGCCCTGAAATCCCGAATCAGAAAGAAAGTTACTTTTGAAAGAGGTACCCATATGCTGAGTATTATAACTAAGTCAAGGCAATATAAGAACAAGGACCAACCTGGGTATGCTTAAGAACTATTCAGTAGCTAATCCTGGACTGAAATTTGTGGAGTTTGAAATAGCTAAACTGCATTCCAGAACAAATTTAACCAGTGGTGGTATTCAATTTTTTTTTTACTACCAGTTCTGTGGGCGTGGCTTGGTGGGCATGTTGTGGCTTGGTGGTGTGTTGTGGCTTGGTGGGTGTGGTGTGGCTTGGTAGGCTTGGCTTGGTGGATGTGGCAGGGAAAGGACACTGCAAAATCCCCATTCCCTCCCCACCCCACTAACCTGCTTTCCAGCTCCATTCTCCTGAGCAAGGCAACAAAAAAAGACCCAGCCAATCAGCTGGGAGTCCGATCAGCTGGGACTCGGGAGGCAGCGAATAGATGGGGGCGGGGCCAACCAGAAGTGGTATTTACCGGTTCTCTGAACTACTCAAAATTTCCGCTACTGGTTCTCCAGAACCTGTCAGAATTGGCTGAATACCACCTCTGAATTTAACACATTGGTGGTCTATCCTTCTCCTTCTCCTCTTGTTTCTATAAGTGCAGATTTTTTAATATAGTTTATAGCAGATTTCCAGTCATATTCTACTGCATAATACATCCCTGTATAATATCGTGACAACACCTCTTTGTGCTTCGGTTCAATTGATGTGCATTTGTTGATTAAATGTCAGTCCCCAAATAGTGCTTTTTTAAAAAAAAATGACACCATCAATGTGCCTATATACTGTTAGGCATTGGGATTCTTTTTAATGAAAGAGAGGTGTGGTCCGAGAATTATGGCCAGCTGCAATGCACAGAAGTAAAAATAATTTTAGAATTATTTCCAGTAGAAAACAGGGTGAGCAGAATAGGACAGAACAAACCCTGGAGAGATCCACTCCGTATATTTAGCTGTCAGTAGAAGGCTTTTTTTTCCTTCTGCCAAACATATGGTCTTTAATGTTTTTGTTGGGTTTCTAGTCTAACTTTTATGTTTTCAACGGGCTTGTTGTCTCAATTTTTATTTGTCATTCTGAGTTTTATATTGGCCCTCTGAGGCAAGTTTGGTATTGCAACAACTAAACAATTAAATACATACACACAATAAAGAGGGAGGGGGTTGACTTACTTAATTAAATTGATGGAATGGGTTTCATTCCTAAAAACAATAGCAATAGCACTTAGATTTATATACCACTTTACAATGCTTTACAGCCCTCTCTAAGCGGTTTACAGAGTCAGCTTATTGCCCCCAACAATCTGACTCCTTAGTTTACCTACCCCAGAAGGATGGAAGGCTGAGTCAACCTTGATACCTGTTAGGATCAAACTCTGGCTGTGGGCAGAGTTAGCCTGCAATCCTGCATTCTAACCACTGCGCTGTACTTAACAAAGTATTGAGAATTGTAATCCAAGCATGCCATTGTACAGATAATCAGGAATATAGAGATAGGCAAGTTAATCCAGCTCCCTACACCACCACAAATTCTTTGCCATTAACTATGCCATTAACCAGGGATGTCCAGACTTGGCAACTTTAAGACTTGTGGACTCCAGAAAACACAACTCTGCAGGTGGGGAGTAACAGAAAGTTGGTGATGTTGCTAAGTGAGACTGTTTTAAATCAACTTTGCCCCATTTTGTGACATTTCTTGCCACAGTTGTTAAGTGAATCACTGCAATTGTTAAGTTAGCGACACAGTTGTTAAGTGAAACTGGTTTCCCCATTTGCTTGTCCGAAGATCACAAAAGGTAATCACACAATCCTTGAGCATTGCAACCATCATAAATATAATAAACTAGTTACCAAGCATTCCAATTATGATCATGCGACCATGGGGGTGTTGCAATGGTCATAAGTGTGAACAGTGGTCATAAGTCACTTTTTCCAGTGGCATTGTTAACTTAAAATTTCAAATAAGTTACCTTTTTTTAGTGCCATTGTAGCTTCAAACCAATGAAATTAGTTTCATTGTTCAAATGTCACTAAACCAAATGTAAGGCAAGGACTAACTGTAAAGAGAGTTACAATTCAAAACCATTATTATTATCATCAACATTTGACTTGAAGACCTGGTTATTTGACCAAGCCGGGCTGTGACTGCTCTCGGGGGAGGATGGGATGGTTTTTAATTTATTTTAAATGTGGTATTATTGGGCTTGTTATTGTTTAATTCTTTTTAGCTATTTATTGTTAATGTATGTTTTAGTTGTGAGCCACCCCGAGTCTTCGGAGATGGGGCAGCATACAAGTCCAATAAATAAATAAATAAATATTTGTCATCCTTCCTCTTTTTCGTCATGACAGAAGAATCCATAAGTTCCGTTTCTAGGAAAATCAACAATTGGGCTTTTCCACTGAACGACTGTGTAGTGAACCAAGGTCCTTTTCTTCTCTGCATGTAACAAGATGGCTGACCAAAATATAATTCCCAGATGGCAAGGAAGGAAGATGATTGCTGCTGAGAATGTTGTATGGAGTTACAAATGCTTTCCAATGAAATCTCCCTACCTTTGCCAAAAGCTTGGTGGCTTAAGGGCCTTGGTGGCTCAGGCTGTTAATTGCCTGCACTTAAGTTCCAGCTGCCTACAACTGCTGTAGGCTCGAATCCCACCAGGCTCAAGGTTGACTCAGCCTTCCATCCTCTCGGGGTAGGTAAATTGAGGACCCAAGATTGTTGGGGGCAATTAGCTGACCTTGTAAAAATGCCGCTTAGTAATAAGCAGGCATATACAATGGAATGAAGGCTATTGCTGAGCACACTGGGTTGTATCCCAAAATTGTAAGCCACCCTGAGTCTCGGAGAAGGGCGGCATATAAATGTAATTAAAAATAAAATAAAATAAAATAAAAAATAAATAAAAAAAGCTCACCTCCCTCTCCTTTAGCAGAAAGCAGAGCGAGATAGTTACAGTCAAACCACCCAGCTGTCCGGTATCACATCACAAAACTATCATCCTTCTGGCAATATTTGACCCAAGCAAGAAAAACCAAAGAATGTCTGAGGTTTTTCCTCCTCTCTTTCCAAAATGTAAACACAAAATGTAAAGTGGAACAGCTTAAGTAGTCCACCTTATGTCCCATAGCCCTTTTCAAGATGAAAGAAGATCTGTTGGTTTTGTATACTTGAAAGCATGCCACTTTATAATATTGCTTCCTGCTTTAACATAGCCAGGAGTTTTTTAAAAAAATATTTGAAACATTCCTTCTTGAATCATATGTATGAACTGAGTTTTCCCAAAGAATACACCTGCCTTGTATTATGTTTCCTTTTTATATAAGAATCAGAAATATTGCAATCTTAAATTTATTCTGATTCAGCTGGGAACCTAGAATAATAAAGTTGAAAGGAACCTTGCAGGTCTTCTAGTCCAAATGGCTGTTCAGTCTCTTCTTGCAAATCTCCAGTGTTGGGGTGCACACAATTTCTGAAAGCAAGCCATTCCACTGATTCATTGTTCTCACTGTCAGGAAATTTCTCCTTAGTTCTACATTGAATCTCTCCTTCATGATCTTCCACCCATTATTTCTTGTCCTACTGTCAGATGCTTTGTAGAGGATGACTCCCTTCTTCCCTGTGATAGCCACTCAAACGCTGAACAACTGCTATCAGATCACTCCTAGTCCTTCTCTTCATTCGACTAGACCAGGGTGGTCAAACCTGTGTTGTCATGGTAGCGTCATGTGACATATCAGGGACTTTTTTCCCCTTTGATAAACTGGGTGGGGGCATGGCCAGCACGTGACACATCCAGCCCTCAAGCCATGAGTTTAACAGCCCTGGACTAGACGTACCTGATTCATTGTATATGCACTTATCATCTTTGTTGCTCTTCTCTGCACTCTTTAAAGAATCTCAAGATCTTTTTTGTATCATGGTGACCAGAACTGGGCACAGTATTCCAAATATGGTCTCACCAGTGCAATATAAAGCAGTACTATCCAGGGGTGGGATTCAAAAATCCCAACAATCAGTTCTCTGCCCGGTTGATGGGTGGGCATGGCCGTGGTGGGCGTGGCCTACTGGAACTTCCGGGAGGGCAGTACTTTGCCTTCCCCAGAGTCCGGAGGCTTTCTTCAGGTCTCTGGGAGGGCGAAAATGGCCTCCCCCGGGCTCTGGAGGCCCTCCAGAAGCCAGAAACAGGCCCATTTCCAGACTTCTGGAACTTCTGGGAGGGCCATTTTTCACTCTCCCAGAGCCTCCGTGCTGACCCTGCACTTACCTGCATCCAGAATGGGCTGCGTGGAGACTCCTGGGAGGGGAGGGGCAGGGTGGGAGGGGCCATCCGGTCAGTTCAACTACTGGTTCAGTGAACCAGATATAAATTTAACATGAATCCCACCCCTGGTACTACCACTTCAAGTGATCTTCAAACTATCCCTCTGTTGCTGATTATCCTTTTGGGCAGCTGCAGCACACACTGCTGGCTCATATGTAAATGGACACCTAGATCTAGATCTATGCTGGCTCATATGTAAATGGACACCTAGATCTCTGTCACAGTTGCTACTATTGAGCAAGGTGCAACCTTTTTGATATCTGTCCATTTGTTTTTTTTTTCTTGACTAGGTATAGAAGCTTACTCACCACTGAATTACATTTTATTGAATGGGTCCCAATGTTCACGTCTGTCAAAATCCTTTTGAATCTTCAGTCCTTCTTCTTCTTCTCAAAAACAGTCCAGCTGCCTTTTGGAAAAGCACCTTGGAGAAAATGGTGACCTGAATGACTGAGCATCTCCATTAACATTTACCAAATTTAGTTTTCTGCTTTCAAACTGCATCTAACTACAAGGGTTAGGTTCAGGCAAGTAAGTGTTGATGGTTCAGTGAGGCATGTGAATGTAGCCAGAGCAGAGGGTGGGATTCCACTGGTATACCAACCAGTTCAGGGATTGCGTGCTTTGCATTTTGAAAAGCTCTAATCCTTACCTACTACAGGAGTCCCTGTGAATAAAACAGCTGAGGCATGGCAAGCCGCTCTGCCACGCATATCAGCTGCGTGCTAACAAAAGGAAATAAAGCAGGCGGGTGGGCCCACATGATCGTTGCAGTGAACTGGTTCTCTGCCAGCTGATCTTCACAGCAAGGGGTTCGCCCGAACTGCTCTGAACTAGTAGAAACCCACCCCTGAGCCAGAGTGGCAAGGGATGGAAGCAGAAGCAAATGGGTTATCATCTGACTCAATATGGACATGTCTGAGCATTTTTTTTCTTTCCTCTTCTTTTGAAAACATTTTAGAATTAGGAACAAGTAGCCAAACAGGGAGATGAGAAGAGATGTCTGATAGTATATATATATATATATATATATATATATATGTGTGTGTGTGTGTGTGTGTGTGTGTGTGTGTATTTACTTCTATTATATCCAGATCTGACATTACATCCCTGCATATACATTTTATGAAAAAGGTGACAGGTGTTTGCAATTGACTTTTCTCCCAGAGCTGATGAGTCTTGCTTCAGGTACTGCTCATAACATAAGAAAGGAGCCCCTGCAGATTTTGCTGCGCTAATTGTTGCTGACTACAGGGGGCAGTGCTGTCATTTCAAGGCTGCGAGACATTTCTGTGGTCATGTGGCCAGGATGAAGTCGTGGAACACTGTTTCCTCCCCACTGAAGGGGCACCTATTTATCTACTCACATTTGCATGCTTTTGAACTGTTAGGTGGGCAGGAGCCAGGCAAAGTTGGGAACTCACCCCACCATGTGACGCTTGGGGCTTGAACCCAAGCTCCCAACTTTCCAGCTGACAAACCTGGCATCTTAACTCCTGAGCCATTAACTGCTGATGTGTCTTACTTCAGTTACTGCTCATACACAGGCAACTCAGTAAAGGTATGTGTGACTTTAAAACAGTGGTGGTATTCAACCGTTCTGCCTGGTTCTGGAGAGCTGGTAGGAACGATGAGCAGTGGAGACCGCACCGGTTCTCTCCACTGCTCTGCTGGCTCTGCTGTTGGGCCCACCTGCCCACCCGGGCTCCCATACTCACCTTTATCCGCTGAACTTGAAGCGCAGCTGCTTTGTGCAGCATAGAATAGCACCGCGGCAGCTGCTGAAGCGACCGGGATCATGCAGGCTTGCAAGAGGCAGTTAGAATGCCTCTGCACCTGTGCAAATGCCTCTGCGCCTGCGCAGAGTGCACATTTTGGCACGTGCTTTCATGCAAAGTGTGTGCACGCACGCAAAGCACACCCACCAAGCCACACCCACCAAACCAATGGCAACGATATTTGAATCCCACCACTGCTTTAAAGGATTCTGCAGACTGTACCTAGAGGACAAAATCTAGATGGTAGCTCACAGGCTGCCCTATTTACCCTCTAAAAGGGTCTGCTTGGTACCATTATTCTTGTCCATGACCTTCTTATTCCATTCTCCAAAAGCCAGAGTTTAGCAGTAATGGTGATGATTTAATTTTTCTAAATACTTTGTGATGTTGATGAATTTCAAAATGTTTTTCTCTCCAAATAATATCTACAGCAAAGTATTGGTGATTCCCCCCCACCAAAGTATTGAGGGGGGGGGAATACAACCAGTGCTACAAATAACCAAATGCTACTCCTGATTTCTCAGACATTACACAAAACTAGATTTGCTTTGCTCACAGCAGATGGCAGCAGTAGTAAGTATTGTTATTTTGCAATATTGCTTACATGCATTATTTCCAAAGTATGGGTTTTGGTTTTGGTTTTGGTTTTTTGTTAATTAATTATTCGATCTAATACTGATTTGCACTTGGGAAATCTTTTCCTCCCTGTGGTTACTCTGCTGTCTGGCAATGTTCTCATTGTGTGTGAGAGAGAGTGGGGAGGGGGAGAAGAGAAAGAGAAAGAGAAACTTCCTCCACCCACTAAACATATGGGGTTTTTTTTCCCATATGTCCTTCTTTCCATATCCCCACGGTAGCATAGCAAAGAGTTCCAGTTCTCTACTTTCAGAAAATATGGGCAAATGGCTCTCTCCAGATATTTCTTCCACCAACAGAACCTAGTAGTCTGATCTAAAGGGGGTGACAATGTCAAGAGCAGCAGCAGCACTCTGATGATGATCTAACCACCATCTCGGTTTCTGGGATTCAGTCACTACTGGAGCTGGAGGCTGGAGCAGAGGCTGGAAACGATGGCCCTTTTAGGACCTGTGGACTTCAACTGCCAGAATTCCTGAGCAAGCCATACAAGCCATACAAGAATGACACAACAGCATATTGATTTAAAACCTGAAATATTCCTATTGGGGAATTTTACCTGAAACTTATAGTAAAGAGAATGTATGCTTCATTATTCATGTTCTAACTGCAGTTAGAATTGTATTTGCTCAAAGCTGGAAAAATTAAGAGTTTCCTACTGATGAAAATGTGATCAGGAAAATATTAGAATGTGCAGAAATGAACAGATTAACACCTGCAATTAAAGGGAAGGAGCAATCTGAATATTATAAAATGTGGGACTATTTTATCGATGGTTCGAGAAAAAACATGAAAGCTAGAAATATTTAATAGATTAGTGAAGTAAGGAAAATACCTTAATAGAATTAAACATGGAAAGAAGAGGATTGTTATAATGAGAGATATATTATACATACTAATAATAAGTGAAGATCTAAACATATTATTGTTATAGTGTAAGAGATATTATGTAAATTAATAATAAGATAACAATGGAGAACTAATATCAATGTAACGAATATGGTAGTAATTTTGATTATTGTTGCACAAGATATCTGTACCCAGATGACACACCATTAAATGGAAGATGAATTGTTTGTACTTATAAAAAATTTTAAAAAACTTTTATTAAAAAAAAGGAATTCTGGGAATTGAAGTCCACAAGTTCTCAAGGGGCCATCATTCCCCCACACACACAGTGCTGGAGGACTCTGAGGGCAGTTTTGCTGTAGTTGCCAAGGAGATGAAGGATCCCATCAGCATTGCCTGCATCTGGATTTTTGGTTCACCTCTGTTTGGTTCGCTCATGGGAATGAGTTTTACAGAAAATAGACATACATCTACCAGGAAATATTTCCTATCAACATCTCCATTTCAAAGGAGGAAGAGAGAAAGGAATGTAGAGGGATGGTGGCTAGATAGCAATGAGCCTAGCAATGAAAAAAAAAAGCTGGATTCCAGCTTGTCTTTGGATGTCTCTTCTTCCTTGAGGTTCGCTCTGCAAGTGATGCAGGGCCTTGGTGGCTCAGGCTGTTAATTGCCTGCACTTAAGTTCCAGCTGCCTACAACTGCTGTAGGCTCGAATCCCACCAGGCTCAAGGTTGACTCAGCCTTCCATCCTCTCGGGGTAGGTAAATTGAGGACCCAAGATTGTTGGGGGCAATAAGCTGACTTTGTAAAAATGCCGCTTAGTAATAAGCAGGCATATACAATGGAATGAAGGCTATTGCTGAGCACACTGGGTTGTATCCCAAAAATTGTAAGCCACCCTGAATCTTCGGAGAAGGGTGGCATATAAATGTAATTAAAAAAAATGATCCCAAGTTATGGCAGTAAAAATACCATCCTCCTAAGAGGACACTACCTTTCAAACAAGCATTAGCATATCAAACCATTTATTTGACAGCAATCTAACCAACTATGGATGCTGTCTAACACAACACATGACTTAAAAAAAGAATGTGACTAATACATCATCCTCTTACCAAATATCCAGGCAGCATCCACAATCTACTTTGGGTGAAAGGCAGGGAAGGATCATAACTGGCAAAGAATATCCTCCTCAGGCCATCAGTAGTAATTCTGCACTGGAGGTTAAGGAGAGAAGGAGAGTGGCAGAAGAGGCTCATCGCACAGCATTGGTACTGGAAGAAGTTATTCTTTCTCTATGTTTTTCTAGCCAGGAGTTGGTTCTACCGGGCTGGGAAAAATCAACAGGCAAGTGTCCCTTGGCACTGGTTTCTCCCCAGCCCACAAAAAAATAACCACTACCCAAGCAGAAATTACCCTAGATTAATTTCTGCACAGATGGCAGCGCTACTGATCTGACTCTTGAGTTACAATAATAGAAGGACTAGGGAGTAGTAGAGAAAATTTTTTAAAGTGCTATATATTAAAATTGACAGGAAAGTACATCAGTATAGGTGTATGGGTGAGCCTTTAGGAATGGAAGAAAGAAGGACGTAAGGAACATAAGCAGAGGAAAGGGGAAATAGATATATTTTTTTTCCTTTTAAATCCTTCCAGACTATCAAGAAATCCAGAATCCCGGAATCTTGACTTTTCTTTCACCTTCGGGAACTTTTCTTCCATCTCATTTCAAAGAGAAAGAAGGGCTCCTCTTTGCTCTGTAATCCAAAAGAGCTTATTCCTGCCTGCCTCCTCCTGCAGGCTACTTGGACATGTGAGGATTAATTTCTGGATAAGTTGGGTATTGTTAGATCCTGTATGGATCTGCTGACTTGTTGTTTAACCACCTTGAAATTCTGCCAGCTTGATTTGCCATCACTTGCAGAGCTCTGCTAAACCTGCACATGTCAAAAGGCTTGTAAAAGCATACACCTGCTACGTTTTTTGGAATTGCTTCAGTGTGTGTGTGTTTGTGTGTGTGTGTGCAAAAGTCAAACAGTCACTATCACAAGGAGGGCAGATTAGGAAGGAATTGCACTTTTTAGAAACCCCGGGTGGTTTTAAAGTATCTTGCTATGCTGAGGGGTTATGAATATCTGTGTGAGCTGGAGGACAGAGACTCCCTCTCAGAGTTCCCATTTCAAATGCATCTGTGGCTATTTTTATTCATTTATATATCTGGATGTCTGCACCGTCCCATCTCACTTCAATTACTCTAACATGAGTAGATGGCAAAAGGGCACGAACAGGGAAGCTGAGCGAGAAGCAGCATGGGACCATAGTACCATTTTCCCCCTCTTCCCTCACCAAATGCTCTGTAAAGAACAATTTCTCATTTTCTCCTTGTCAGTGTAAACGCCATGGAGCTTTGATTAAAGTGCATACAAATTTCTTGTACAAATACAAGAGCTCACAACAGATACAAACTCAATGTAAACCACTCCAAACTTGATTGCAGAAAGTATAAATAACTTCAGCAACAGAGTGGTCAATGCCTGGAATGCACTACCTAACCCTGTTGTTACATCCAGGGGTGGGATCCGACCGGTGTAACTACCGGTTCAGTGATTTATGATTTGCGCATGCATGTGAATCGTCATCAGCTTGCTGCATGGACAGCTGAGCAGTGCTGCGCGGGGGGCGCAGCGGTTGAAAAAGCACTTTTTTCCTGCTTTTTCAACCGCAGCTGTGCCACGCAAAGAAGCTGAGGTTGAAAAAGCAGGAAATAAAGGTCAGGTAAGAGCCCATGTGGGCATGTGGGCCAAAGCAGCAGCAGCAGACATAGAACCAGTTCTATGTCTGCTGTTCTTCAGAGCTACCGGTTCTATAGAGCCGGACAGGACCGGTAGAATCCCACCCCTGGTTACATCCTCAAACCCCCCACTCCTTTATCCTTAAACTATCCACTATTGACCTCACTCCATTTCTAAGAGGTCTGTAAGGGGCTATTACCTAGCTGGCTAATGAAACATCTGCAAGAAAACAACCAGAGAGACCCCAGAAGAGGTGAAATCCTCATGCCAAATTTTGAGATCCTTTTGGATATGCTCTATAGTAGCTTTTTTATGAAAAAAAAATTCAAAATTCCAGTTCAGAAATCTCTCAGAATGGCCAGAACAACAGAGGAAAGCAGCTGATCTAGGGGTGGGTTGCTGGAGGTTCGGGAGAGCCCCTAGCTAAGATTCTGTGCAGTTTGGAGAACCCCCAAATCTCATTCCTGGCTGGCCACGCCCACTCTGCCCCGTTCCTCCCAGGAGTCCCCACGCGGCCTGTTTTGGATGCAGGTAAGTGCAGGGCGCGCACGGAGGCTCAGGGAATGTGAAAAACAGGCCCCCTAGAAGTTCAGGAAGGCCAGAAATGGGCCCGTTTCCAGCTTTCAGAGAGCCTCCAGAGCCCAGGGAGGTAGTTTTTGCCTTCCCAGAGGCTTGAGGAAAGCCTCCCGAGCCCAAGGAGGACAAAAATGCTCCCCACCACCATGATATAGGAGGCCGACTAGGACACGCCCACCATGGACACGCCCACCCTCAACTTGTGCAGAATGCGGCGACACGGGTTGTGATGGGAGTGTGCTGATACTCCCATGTTACACCCTCCTGCATGCACTGCATTGGTTACCGGTTGCCCTCTGGGTGAGATTCAAGGTGCTGGTGCTGACCTATAAAGCCCTATATGGCTTAGGACCAGGATACTTGAGGGAGACCCTGCTGCCAATAACGGCTTCCCAACGTCCCGTGCGCTCTCACAGACAGGGCCTCCTTGGGGTGCCGTCGGCCAGACAATGTCGGCTGGCGACCCCCAGGGGTAGGGCCTTCTCTGTGGGAGCACCCACCCTATGGAACCGGCTGCCCCTGGAGCTTCGGGTGGCTCCCGACCTCCGGTCCTTCCGTCAGGGCCTGAAAACATGGTTGTTCCAACTTGCCGACCTGGACTGAGGAGGGGGATGGGGGTTTTAATTGGATAGTGCAATTTTAATTCAGATTATTGGATTTCATGTTTAATCTCTTTTTAAATTGTATAGTATTTATATTTATATTGTTTTTATGATTGTACGCCACCCCGAGTCCTGCGGGAGATGGGGCGGCATAGAAATCCAATAAATAATAATAATAATAACCAGGCAGAGAACCCTTTGCTAAAATTTTTGAAGCCCACCCCTAAGCTGATCTCTCCTCTGCGGTTCTGAGATTATCTTAGGACATTTTGACCAGCAAATACAAACTGGCAAATCTACAGATATGTTCTACTGGACGTTCTAAAGAAAATGTGGTATCTCTTATAGTTTTTCTAGCATGGGTAGAAATCCTAAGTCTGCTAATGCTGAAGTAATGGAAGGGAAACCCTGGAGCCAAGGCGCTAAGCTGCTGCTTGAGAAGAGAGGACGTTGGCACGGTAGCGTAGTAGCTTGTGCTCCAGGTGCTGGGAGCCATCAGGATTATTCTGTCTTACTCTCAGTGTCTCCATCTCTAATATGAGACATGACTGTCTCTCTTGGGTGGGGATCAGGCATTTATTCATGAAAATTTCACATCAAAGGTGCTCTTCAAGTACAAAATATCCATCTTCTGTTAGCTGTAAGTCACTTCTAATTCCAGCTTTTCCAGAGAATTGCATGGCATTCTTCTTGCATGAAACCTGGAAACAGAACAATAAACGAAGTTGATAGTTTCACCATAACAGGAGATGTAACTGAGTAACTGTGAGAGGGATCTTGGAGTCTTAGTGGACAACCAGATAAATATAAGTCAGCAATTTGCAGCAGCAGTCAAAAAAGCTAATGCAATCCTAAATTGCATTAACAGAGAGATACAATCAAAATCAAGTGAGGTACTAATATCACTCTATAAAGCCTTAGTAAGACCACACCTGCATCCAGTTCTGTTCACCACATTACAAAAAAGATGAGACTCTAGAAAAAGTACAGAGAAGAGCAACCAGGATGATTAGGGGACTGGAGACTAAAACATATGAAGAATGTTGCAGGAACTGTGCATGGCTAGTCTAGTGAAGAGGAGGACCAGGCGAGACATGATAGCAGTCTTCCAATATTTGAGGGGCTGCCACAGAGAGGAGGGGGTCAAGCTATTTTCTAAAGCGCCTGTAGGCCAGACAAGGAATAATGGATGGAAACTGAACAAGAAGAGATTTAACCTGGAAATAAGGAGAAACTTTCTGACAGTGAGAACAACGAACCTATGGAACAGCTTGCCTTTGGAAATTGTGGGAGCTTCATCGCTGGAGGCTTTCAAGAAGAGATTGGACTGCCATTTGTCAAAAATGGTGTAGCATCTCCTGCTTAGGCCGGGGGTTGGACTAGATGGCGTAAACTCTGATTATTTGTTATCTGTTATCTGCTTTCAAAGATTTAACAGAGAAAAGTGGACAAAGCAGTGTTTGGATTCAGATGGGTGACAAAGACAAGGAATTGGTGTGGTGAATCAGTTACCTGACTGATAAGGAACAGAAACATTTTTAAAAAGCCCATCCCCACCCCTTTTCACTTTGCATCTTTGGATCTATTGTAACTCAGCTATTTACAAATTGTACCTTCTCTTCTACCAGGACCATCTTGGGACTGCAAATAGTAGAGAGGACTAATGGAAGCAAATAGTAAAGGAAGAGAAACCTCATAAGGATGCTTTTAGAATTCAGAATAGGAAGTGGCAAATTTAAGCAGATGGTTTTGGAAGTATGGGGAAATTTTGGCTTCAACCTCAATGAACGCAATGAGGTTGCATTACACACAGCATGAGCAGACTTTCTCGAATTAAAAGGCACAGCTTGGGGACACCACTGCAAAGAGCAATCCTGTAAAAAATTTAGAAAGATGATTTAACTGACAAGAGGAACCATTTCCCTTTAGATTTCAAACAAAACAAAAATGGGTTACGCAGACTTGAAGAGAAAACATTTCCGTGCAGGAACCCAACAAATTTTCCTTCAAATTCAAAACTGTTTCTGTTACCTGTTTAATTATTTTTATGGATTCTCAAGCTGAGTATTACAGTCTTTTCTGCTTGAACTATTGCTGTATTCACAAAAATTCTATTTTGGGATGTGTGTAATTTATCGCTACCATACTTACAATGTTTTCACCACATGCTATTGTCTTAAATTATGCCTTTAAAGAAGAAACACCTTTCCAAACATAGCAGAGGTTCTGTTTTTTTTTCTGCAATGGAGATACCTACTACAAAGTCCCAATGCATTTTCTTAGTTGTGTATCAGACTGCCGGGAGTATCTGTAAGGTGTTGTGATCCTGTGTCTTCTGAAAGAAACTTTCATAACCACTAGATTAGCATGACTACTGCAATCTGCTCAAGATATGCTTGCTAATTGGCCCTTCTTCTAGGAAAAGTTGAGTTACCGATTTCTTAAATTAACTTCGTTACCTGCCAATTACCTTCTGGCTCAATTTAAGATGCATCATAAACCTTAACCCTTTACCTTGTGACAACTTGTCTTCACTGAATGAAAAATTATTTCAAATCCATGTATCGCAGAGACTATGCCAACATCTCCTTGGGCAGAGATGTTAGGACTATGTATGTAGTCCTATGTTATGTATGTTGTTATGTATGTAGGTTTGAATGTTATTGGTTTATTTGAACTGTTCTTGTAAAATGTCAAATGGTATTGGTTTAAATAGTGCGGGAAGAAACCCTGCACTCCCATTGGCTGGCAACTACGGCTGCAGGCTATAAGAGGCAGCCGTAGCCCAGCCAACTTGGGTCCATTCGAGCTGTAGTCACTGAATAAACTCTTCACTGAAGCTCTTCGCGTCTGACTCTTCATGCAAACTTAACAGTTTTGTTTTGTGTTTTTACAGTTGAGCCAAATTTTGGTACTTTTCAACACTTTTTCAATTTTTGATTTCTCTGATTAGTGTCATTTTGGGATTAATCTGGAAAAGATACTTTAGAGCGCAATGGGTCATAAATGTTGAAGCTGTCTGCAGACCAATTAAAGTAGCACACGTTTAAAACTATGTTTAAAACTCACCTTGTAATTTTCAAAAACGACGGTTGCTTTAAAAGGTTACAGATAGCTGCTACAGTTGTGCTTCTGCATGACCCAAAGCATCTGTGCAGATTATTTGCAAAATGCTACATGATCAATATTTAGAGGTGAGACCAGGAATTACTAGATTTGGAAATGGGATAAAAATAATACAGAAGAAAGCAGTGACAAACAGCTTCAGTACAAACACCAAAGGAACTACATCAACCAATGCATGAAGTCACCAAATCTCCTTCTACTTCTTCCTCTTTCTGTATTTTTTTTAAATTCACATTTATATGCCGCCCTTCTCCGGAGACTCAGGTGGTTTACAATCATTGGAGCACAACCCAATGCACTCAGCAATAGCCTTCCTTCCATTGTATATGCCTGCTTATTACTAAGCGGCATTTTTACAAAGTCAGCTTATTGCCCCCAACAATCTTGGGTCCTCAATTTACCTACCCCGGGAGGATGGAAGGCTGAGTCACCCTTGAGCCTGGTGGGATTTGAGCCTGTGCTAATTGCAGGCAGCTGGAGCTAAGTGCTAGGTGTTTAACAGCCTGCACCACCAAGGCTCTTTTAAAAGAATAACCTTTGAAATATTACCTTGCCTAATCACATTGGCAGCCATTCTTTGAGGCTTCGGTAGAGGTCTTTTTTAGTTTTGCTTCCAGAGATTGTTTTCACGGAAGGATGAATGTATAGGGAAATGGTTTTCAGACAAAATGGCATTGAGCTAGACAGACATCATGAACGGATAAGACATATCACCTCAGCTTCTGCTGTTATAAAATGGTTGAGTTTGTTAAATTTTCATATTTCATTTCTTTCTTTAAAAAACAAACAGTAGAATTCACACTTATTTCAGACAAGGAAATTAGGAATTAGTCTACATAAATGTGTGGGGCGGTGGGGGAGAGAATAACAAAACACGTGGCCTCACAACACAAACTTCACCCCTTAAGCACTTGCATGGCATGGCATGGCATGATGCAAGAATGAAATGGTGGAGCTTGCATTGCATTGTGATGCATATTTTATGCATGTGTGTAATCATCAAAGTTAAAATTGGATACCTATGCCACCTACACTTAATACTGCAAATCAGTCCAGAACTAAGTTGTTGGCAATTACATTGGTAAGGGAAATACTTTTTCTACACACACACACACACACACACACCCCTAACAGTTCATGCAATGCTTGTCCAAGGGAAAGGACCTTGGAATGAATGCTTGGACCTGGAGCAGGAAAACTTCTGACACTAAATCAAGAATGAATCATACCCAATATTGGCATACTGTAGTGAAAGTGAAAGTGTTTCTCTTCTCTTTGGATACTGTTTTATCATCCTAAATTCCAAGCCTTTTTTTTAATCTTTGAGGAAAACAGCTGTGGCTTCCCCACTAATAGGACAAGAAAGAAGTTGTACCCCTGTAACCATTCACCTGCAAGCACCTACTGGGAGGTAATAGTGAGAAACAGGGAGGTGAATTTTTGAAATAATGGACTATAGGTTTGATTTGATTCCAACTCGTTATAAACCAGCAACTATCTGGAGAGTAGGTATGGTACCAGTAAAACAGGATGGAGCAAAGAGGTGTGTGACGTGCGTCATTAAGTACTGATTCAGCACTTTGGTCTCCAAGGGTTTTGTTGAGCTATTTGTGAAGGTGAGCCCTGTGAAGTTCTAGCGCAATATGCAGTTCAGGCTACTTCCTTAAGACTTCAAGGGAGATGGCAGCAACACTTCAATTTCTGCTTCTCTTGCAGAAGAAATTTGGCTAAGCACCTGGTTGTGGGATCCGAGCATGATTCGACTGCGTTCGATGGAGCGGTGCCCATTTTCCGATAAGGATCTATCCCACTGTCTCACCTGTTATGAAAGACTAAAGCCCATAAAATGGTTGTGTAATGATTTAATGTAATCGGTGTGCCTAGTGTTATTTCTTCTGCCAAGTAGGATTTCCAACATTTATGGTAGTGATTTAAAGGTATACGTTAGGCTGGTTTAGCTAATCACTGCCATGTTTGGGTTTTCTTGTGCTTCTGTGATTGTCTGCGGTTTGGCCAGCTGGGAGATATCTCTCTGGAAGGTGAAGAAATATATCTTCTTACATCACCCTTCCATGTACTACTTATTTATGATAGTTGAATTCCTTTACTTTTCTGTGGGTAAACCAATGAAATGGAGGGCGGCGGCAGCATTTTGAGGGCCATTTGAATCATCATGAACATTCTTAAGAGGAGCCAGTGAATTAGGTAAGAATCTGTCCTGTATCTGAACAGTTGATTGATTGACCCCATGATCAAATCTACCTTGATCATGTGATCAAAGGCAAAAATTCATGTTTTTGCCTTTGCAGAAACGGATCCTATTTTATTTCTCTCTTTTAAAAAAATATTTTTGTTAAACATAACATTTAAAAATATTGAACATGGTTGAATCATTTTGACATAACTTTCGGTCATCATTCTCGTGCAATATAATATAATATAGATTTTATATACATTTGTACATATACATATATACATTTATTCATCCTTAATTACATACTCCAACATTCTTTTAGTCTCATAGTCTCATAGTCACAGATATCCTCTCAACAATTCCTTTCCATCTTAAATCCTTCCTTTCTGTCCCCACCAATGATACCTATTTTTATCTCTTATTCACAGGGAAAGTGGGAATTTCTTTTAAATTTCTCTTGGTATTTTTAACTTATTTTATTAATGGTAACCATCAATAAGCCATGGGACTTCTGCTGACATTGCTTGTGCTCGTAGACTTCATTTTGAAGCTTTCCTAGATGCCTCCTCTTACAATCATGGACCAAACTGAACGTAGAACCCCAGGGAGGATGTTACTATCTGGAGATATGATTGCACAATGACTGTTAGGACATTCAGAGAGACATCCTTAGACTACTTGGTAACTCTACAGACACAAGAACACTGTATTTCAGTCATGAGAATTTCATGAAAATTTTCTTGTGGTTTGAACTACGTTTCTCTAGTAATTTCTCTCTCTTCAAACTGAATAAAAATTGCTAGGAAAAACAATGCAACTATTTTTTTCCTACTTATTACTACCTCTGAAATACCAGCAAGATGAGTGAGGGTGGAAGGAGGTGTTTATTGTTCAGATAATTTAAGATTGAGCTGGAAAAGTGCTTCAAGAGTCGCCATGTTTATATTTTCACCTACGGAATATGGCTCCTCCAACTGTTGACTGAGCTATGCCTTTATAGGCCAGCCCAAAATATGCACATGTAGTCAGAACTGAAGAAGCTTCTTGGATGAGAAGCAAAACGTCTGCAAGAGAAAGCAAAGTCCAGTTGCCTTTTGAAGAAGTACCTTTGGAACAACCATGACCTGAATCACTGAGAATCTCCATTGACATGCACATCCAATTCTTTTACACAGTCCTGTGTTGCATTATCTTTGAGAAGTGTATAGTGTAATGCAGTTTTTATTAAGTTTATAATGGTTATGGTTTGGTTATTGATCTGTCTACAAGATCAATATGCCGCTGGGGGGGGAGGCAAAAAGCCCTAGTAATAAGCAGGCATATACAATAGAATGAAGGCTATTGCTGAGCACATTGGGTTGTGCTCCAAAGATTGTAAGCCGCCCTGAGTCTCTGGAGAAGGGCGGCATGTAAATGTGAATTTTAAAAAAAGATCACTACATAGATTTGTCACTGAACAGACATCTAAAACCTAAAAAAAAAAAGATCAAGAGCCCGCAAAGACAACCTTTGGGAGCACTAGCTCATGAAATTAGGAACAGATTTAATTAAATAAATGAGATATCACACAGGTGTTGAAGTCCCAACCAGGAGTATAGCATGGTCTTAAGTGAAAATGTTAACTTCTAACCCGAATTAATGATGCTGGTAATAAAGACCTACCATGTATCTGTGATTTAGTTCTTACAAGATTTAAAATAATTAACATCAAAGCTGTATTTGAGGCTACTAAATTCAGTAATCAAACATTACCATAATGCACACACCATACTGAATTAGGAAACTCAGCAAAGTTGAAACTAAAAGCCTCTCGAATGGTTTATGGAACATACATCTGCAGTAGAGCATCTTGGGTTCTATCTCATTTGTTATCCTTCTCTTAAAAAAAAAATTCAGAGAATGTACTTCCAAGCCAAACCCACCAATTCCATGCTGATGTCAGTCAGCAAGAGTGCATAGCATCCCCATTTCTGTAACCATATATGGGCCCAGACATCAGCTTGGAGCAGGAAGCCATGGTATTTTATGTCTAAGAGTTATAACTTCCAGCACTGGTTGTTCCCAGGGGGCACAATCCCACCACAGCCCTCAGTTTGACAAGATGAAGGAAAGGATAGGATGTCTGGATCCAATCCAAGCAGGGCTTTCAGACTGATGTAGATACTCTTCAATATCACACACCATCTTAGACTTCTACCGTTGAAAATAGTTCTTTCTTCTCAATGTAGCTCATTTTCACATTTGCTCAAATGTTACTTCTGTCCAGGCACTTTGCAGATATCATTTGGAAAGCAAACCAACTTTCTATGCTGAGGGACAGAACAACCTATGGCAGGGATGGCTAACCTTTTCCACGTTGCATGCCAAAAGTGCATGCGCGTGCCTGCACCCATGATGCAATGTGCACACAACCACCACCCCCCCAGCATGCCACATGCCTCTGCACATGCACAGCAGATACATGACAATCAATTGGTTGGTGGGGGCACATGCGCATACGCAGTGGGGCTCTTCCGGATGACCTCTCGCATGCCAGCGGAAGTGGCTCTGCATGCCACTTCCAGCATGCATGCCATAGGTTTGCCATCACAAACCTATGAGCTGTTTTTCATTTTCATTTTTGGGGTGGTTTTTTTTGCAAAGCTATCTTACATTCTCAGCTTATCTCCTGAGCCCAGGAAGTCCCCAAGGAATATAATAAGGGTCAGTTACCATCAAGCACAGTCAAGACATCATGTTCTATCAGGAATAAAAAACAATCACCCTGCCTTTACTTTTTTGTCTTGTCTCTCCTTTTAGTACAGATAGTCCTTGACTTACAATCATCCATTTAGAGACTGTTCAAAGTTACAACAGCATTAAAAAAAAGTGACATGACTGTTGTAAGTCACATGTTCAAATTTCAGATCCTTGGCAACTGGCGTGTATTTAAGGATGGATGAAATGCCCCGTGGTATTGCGATCATCTTTTGCAACCTTCTGACAAGCAAAGTCAGTGGGAGATCCAGATTCATTTCACATCCGTGTTACTAATTTAACAACTGCAGTGATTCTCTTAACAACTGTGGCAAGAAAGGTCAAAAAGTGGAGCAAAACTCCCTTAGCAACTCTCTTGCTTAGCAATGGAAATTTGGGGCTCAGTTGTGGTTTTAAGCCAAGGACTACTGTGCTGTTGAATGTGAGCACTGTGCATGCACTCTTACGTTCACCTCCCTGACCACCATTTGAGAACTGACCTGGGTATTGTGGAGGTGGGCAAATGGAAGGCATCCCACCTGCCTCAAGGCAGGTGGAGCAGTTGAATGTCTTGAACCCAGCAGTAGGTCCCCATCCCTGATCTAGTTACTCAGAAGGAAGAGCTGCTAACCAGGAGGAGACAAATGACAGCAATCCTGTTTATAAGCTGGTAGTTGTCAGCCACCCTCTTTGTAAATTGGTGGCCATCCTCCTAGTCCCAGACTCCACCCCATGATATCTCTGTGGAGATTCATCTCCACTGATGTCTTGTAATGCAAAGAGCCTTTGCCAGAATGTTTAAATTGTTGCCCAATGTTTTGGGCTTCTTTGCAACCAAAAGCAGTTTAGAAATATTTTAAATGAATGCATAACCTCAACAGTATTTGCAACATATGGTATAATGAGAAAGGGATAAATGCTGGCAATCAGCTCCTAAGAAAAGCACTGACTGGGTTTCATTCTGCTTACATGCTGCAGACACTGTATGGCTTTATATAATGTCACACAAGCTTTGCAGGCTTAGCTAAGAATCCAGAAAACAGCCTGACACAGAATATTTGATTCTTGACCATGGGGCATGGCCTGGTGCCCCAGGCACAAAACCTTACCAGACAAGGACTTCCTTCTGTCTGTCATTGTTCTGATGTCGTAATGTTTGTCATGCTGAATCATAACTGCACAAATATGACACATTAGTGTCTCATCAATCAGTAATTGGTCTCTTGCTGACTTGAATTGGAATATGTGAGCTACTTCCTTGGAAAGCTGTTAGTGGAAGGATATGCTTTCTTTGTCATATCTGGTTTGTGGTGAGAGTTTCCTGCAAGTAACTCATCACCTGAAGTCACAGAGATGGGAATAAATATGTGAATTAAGCTTTTATCTTACTGTGAAGCAAACGCTGCTCTGCTTCCTTATTTCTTAATATGAGATCATCTAAGACACAGAATGACTTTTTAAGCAACCTTCCCTATCCTGGTGCTTCAGTACAGCGCCAAAAATTCCCAGCTATTTTGCAAGATTACCAGAGAATTCTGAGAGATGCCATCGCTAAAACAAAAACCTGGGTGACATCAGCTTGTTGCAGACTTGTTTTGTAGTCCTGGCAGATGAGCTTGTGGTTCTTCTGAGATATGGCGTTGGCTGTATATGAGTCCTTCAAACTTCTTCTATATCTCAATCCACTGCCAGAGTGCATTGGCAGACTACCAAGTCTATCAGAGCAGCTGGGCATCTGCTATTTTGAAGTGCTATTTTCATTGAGCCATTTCATTGTTTCTAAAAACACCAGTTAAGGGCTAGCTGCTCTGAATCAGATACACAGAACTCTTTTAGAGAATCCTGATTGGCTAGTGTTGCAGAGGGTGGGGTCAGCTACTGCAACCTTTCCCAATGTATGTTGTGAATGAAAGGGAGATGTCAGGTGACTAAACCAAGGTCATTTGTTCGAGGAAAGGACAGCATGATTGTTGCTGGATGGTGCCATCAAACTGCATCAGCGCTATATGTGTTATGTAGTGCTCTCAAAGAAAAGACTATGTTAGTATAATATTGGGGAACAGCAGCAGTGCTCTATGTCAGTAACTTGCAAGAGTGTGCCATGAATCTGAGCAACAAATTCAATCAGAATAGAGCTGGAAGGTACTCCGCAAGTCTTCTAATCCAACCCCCTGTTCAAGCAAGTCTCTTCTTAAAAATCTCCAATGCTAAAGAACCTACACTTCTGAAAGCAAGCTGTTCCACTGGTTAATGGTCCTCATTATTAAGAAGTTTCCCCTTAATTCCAGGTTGCTTCTCTCCTTGATTAATTTCTGTCCATTGTTTTAGTGCTATGGAAAATAAGTTGACCGCCTCTTCTTTGTGGCAGCCCTCAAACACTGGAATACTGCTGCCATGTTATCCCTAGTCTTTCTTTTCTCTATACTAGCCATACCTCTTTGCTACCTCTTTGCCCTTGTCTGAGTTTAAAGGACTTACAGCTGGGCTGGGAAGAGGCACCACACACCTCATTTCCTTCATCCCCAGACAAGGACCATTCCAGAGCAAAAGAGAAATGAAGCTGATGGAAAAGCAGAATTGGGACTGTTAAGTTTGCATGAAGAGTCAGACGCAAAGAGCTTCAGTGAAGAGTTTATTAAGTGACTACAGCTCGAATGGACCCGACTTGGCTGGGCTACGGCTGCTTCTTATAGCCAGCAGCCATAGTTGCCAGCCAATGGGAGTGCAGGGTTTTTCCCGCACTATTTAAACCAATCCCATTTGACATTTTACAAGAACAGTTCAAAATAAACCAATAACATTAAACCTACATACATAACAGGGACCATCCCATGCTTGGCTGAAGGGACAGCTACTCATCAGCCCACAGAAGTCATAACCAGGGAAGAAACTCCAGCAACTCATTGCTGTTGGTGCAGAAACAGCCTAGGGCAGTATAAGAGAAATCTAGTCCTTTGCTTACTTAGCTTACCCTGAGTAGCTTTTTCCTTTCAGATGGGTTGACTCCTGGTCAGATTTAAGGCAGGATATTCTGTTCCAAAAGGATTCCTTTCTGGAAAGCCAATTATGGAGGGAGGAAATGTCTCTGAAGGCAACCTGCCCCTCATCTTACCTAAAGGGGCAAGGAGAAATAAGGCAGTGCATTCCAACTTTGGAGTTTAAGAACATGAATCGAGGTCCCACAGAAACTTTCAAGTGTCTTATGGGTACTCTCACAAAACAATTGCTACGGTTGATGTGGCCAGCCACAAAATATTCACTTGGCAAATGGCAAGAAAAGCAGTGAGTAATTCTTAAGACAGATTGATTTATAGTATGCTAGCTTCCCATCCTGTTTTTATTATTATTATTAAATGCTAAAAAAAGACAATATGGAAGAAAACGTGGCATGCACCAAAGCAATGTCAAAATTGCAGTTGTGACTGTACAATTGACGTCCTGCCTCTGTGCCTTTATAGACTAAAAAGTTGTGATTTATTTTACATAGTCATGACTACTAGTTGAATAGTTTTAACCCTCCTGTCGTAGACACTTTGGCATCTCTTGCAGTGGTGGGTTTCAAAAAGTTTTCCTACCAGTTCAGTGTGAGTGTGCGCTTTGCATGTGCTTTGCAGACGTGCAGCATTTGTAACTCACCTTCTGCTGCAAGTCCTGTGTGTAAAACAGCTGACCCACGGTAATCGGCTGTGCCGCGCAAAGCAGCTGAGGTTGAAAAGCAGGAAATAAAGGTCACTATAGAGCCAGGGGAGGTGGGAGGGCTCAGCAGCTGATCATTGGAGCAAACCGGTTCACTCACAGATGATCCTCGGAGCTACCGGTTCGGCTGAACTGGGCTGAACCAGTAGAATACCACCACTGATCTCTTGGCACTACTTTGGGAGGTGGTGCTTAGATTGCTCCAGGGTTAAGTCCCACCTCAGCCATGAAAATCCAGTGCCTAATTCTAGGCAACAATTATTATTTCTCTGCCTAAGTTCCTTTACAGGACTGTTTTGTGGATATAGTTGGAGGAGAGCCATGTATAAACTTTTTGAACTTCTAGAAGAAAGCTAGGATATGAAATTAATCAACATTATAAAATTAATGTTAGAAATTGTTGCATGGTTTCTGGATGTAGTTTAGTCTTTCAACAAGGGCAGCCAACCCTCTGGCTGTAATCAAGCCCCGATATGTTGGTTGAAGTGTATCAGTTGTGAGATAGTTGGAAAAAGGTCTACCAGAAGCTCCTGTTATTACATGCCAGGCACATTGGTTCTCAATGAATGAGCACCGTACTGTAGGATATCAAATTATAATTTGGACAGGAGATTGCTCTAAAAAGGTAAAGGTAAAGGTTCTCCTCGCACATATGTGCTAGTTGTTTCTGGCTCTGGGGGGGGGTGCTCATCTCCATTAACAAGCCAAAGAGCCAGCACTGTCCAAAGACGTCTCCATGGTCATGTGGCCGGCATGACTAAATGCCGAAGGCACACAGAACGCTGTTACCTTCCCACCAATGTGGTACCTATTTTTCTATTTGCATTTTTACATGCTTTTGAACTGCTAGGTTGGCAGAAGCTGGGACAAGTAACAGGAGCTCACTCCATTACGCGGCGCTAGGGATTCGAACCGCTGAACTGCCGACCTTTCTGTTCGACAAGCTGAGCGTCTTAGCCACTTCCTCTAGATGTTGCTAAATGCCCAGACCTTCAGCCTATTCTTATCATGAATGTTTTTGTTTTGGTCTTACTTAACAGTTTTCAATAGCGGTATTGCCATATGCTAAATAAATAAATAAGATGGAGGTAGCTGTTTTGGAAGCTAAATTCTTAGCCAAAAGTTCTTTGGCAGGTTAACTTCAAAATGTTATTCCAAAAGCAAAAGGCTTGAACAATAATTCTAAACAAAGCAATTATACTGGCATCTTTGCCTTGTGATTTTGCAAAGTGGGGATTGGGAAAGGCTGTTTAGCTGTAGAGAACTTTTTTCGGCAGGGGCAGGAAGATACCCTTGCTGGGTAAGGCCAGTGCTTGCTTTCATGCCTTGCTTGTTTCAACCTCTTGGAACCACCTAGCTAACTTCTAGAAAAGGAACTTTAGGGTAAAACAATTGGGCTGTTCTTATATTTCTGTTTTATTTTTTGACAAAGTGTAAATATGTCCAATTACTTTAAAAGCCAGTTTTATGCCCAGCCACTTGGCTAGTTTGCCACAGTACAACTAAACTGCTTTAAGTTATATGCATGCACACATCACACACATACACACACACACCAACACCAACTTCCATGCTATCCTACCGTCTAGAGTTATTGCTGATCTCCTGCCAGGAACAAGGCGTGTCTAGTCTTGGCTCTCAGCCTTTGAGTTCCTACTCCCAGGCTGCCTGCCGCCTGGTCTTCCCGTCAGTCGGTGCCCGAAGGCGATACATGCCTCCTATTTGTTGCTGGGTTTCACCCAGCACCTCCTTGGTCCCTCAGGGACTCTCTGCTGAACTGAGGTTTCAGAGAATTGCTTGTTAAGGAGCCACCAAGTTCAAAAATAACTTTCAGGTAGATTTGGGAGTGGGGAGGATCAGTTCCCAGCATTCACCTTTACTGGAACTCATCCTGGGGCCTCGTTTCAAGATCAAGGAATGAAAAGACCCAGCTAAGACTTCTCATTTTGGGAAAATAATTTCAATAGAGATGAAAGCCAAACCATTCTGGATTATAAGAAACAATTAAGACTCTAGAGCAATGAATCTCTAGTAAACCACCTCAGTTTCTTCTTCACCTGAAGTACCTCAGAAAATGAAATCCATAGGATTGCATATAATCATGTTCTTCCTTCAAGGCCCTCATTTTCTCTAATCATTTTGAGGTGAGAACAGATGAAACTGTAACCTAATCTCTAAAGTAAAGGTTTTGTGGTTTGAAAACAAAGAACTCTACCCTCCAAAAAAGCCTAGCCTGTCCCCGATGTGTGATGTCTTTCCTTCTTCTCTACCTCCCATTAAAATGATTCTTGGCCATAAAGATTGCAAGTCAACTTGGTTGAGCCCTGCCATAATGAAAATCCTCTAGTAAGGATTGATGACAAGGAATCGTGGAATGGATTATATGTCAATTCGCATGTTTAACAGAAATCAGAAGTTGGTATCCATATAACTTGTCATTCCATAAAGCTTCACATACTTGTGCTTAGTGAAAATAGAGAAAGCATTGCCTTTATTTTTTCCCCACCAGTACCACTTTTGTTCACAGAGGTAAAAAGATGCAAAACAAAATGTTGATCACCCACATAAATTTTATATGCTTGTTCTGAGTCTTTTTCATACATACAGTAGTACAGAACTCTCTTACAATTGCATTTATTAAATGAAATGCAACTCAAGCAATCCTAATAATTCTTCCCTCATCACTGCCAGAGAAGTACTATTAGTAGTGAATTGAGTTAAGGAGTAATAATTGAGAGAAACATGAATTATTGGAAGTTTTTCTAGCGCAGGCATCTCCTAACTACAAGGGGAAGTCTTTAGAGGACTCCTTCCAGCGAGACCCACTGCCTAGTCTCCATAGGTAAGACCATTCTAAAATGATTGTTTAGAACCATTCTAGAATAGTTGGTTGCTGGGAAAAGCTTCAGTTTGGATGACACCACCTAGGGCAGATACTTGTAGCCTAGAAGACTGCAACAGCTTCTGAAAAACCAAACGAGTCTCATGTTCAGGTCCATTTTTGAGAGAACTGTGCATGTATATAGGTATGAATTTTGAAGAAAATCCCTACTGTAGCAAGCCGCTCTGTGTTTTGCCTGAAAAATCCACACCGTAAAGAAAAATTAGCATTTTTTTTTAATTACATTTATATGCCGCCCTTCTCCGAAGACTCAGGGCGGCTTACAATTTTGGGATACAACCCAGTGTGCACAGCAATAGCCTTCCTTCCATTGTATATGCCTGCTTATTACTAAGCGGCATTTTTACAAGGTCAGCTAATTGCCCCCAACAATCTTGGGTCCTCAATTTACCTACCCCGAGAGGATGGAAGGCTGAGTCAACCTTGAGCCTGGTGGGATTCGAGCCTACAGTAATTGTAGACAGCTGGATCTTAAGAGCAGGCATTTACAGCCTGAGCCACCAAGGCATCATGTGAACAGCCAATTTTATGACACAGAAGAGATGAGAACCAGTTGAAGGGAGGTCAGAGTTGGTCTCTCCACTCTGCCCCCCATTTAGGGCAGTTGGCTGATCTATGTTGAAAAGCAAAATCCAGCTCAGATGTTGGCTACTCCACGATTAGCTTAGCTCACTATCTGGATATGGTGCTTTTGATTTTACTGCTCACCTGTTCTACCTAAGCATGGGTAAGAATGTAAATACAAGCACTTTGGTGTTGATGGCATCTATCCAGCTTGAAAGGGAATTGGGGGGTGGGGGGGGATAGAAAGACCTCCTTGTAATGGAAATCAGTTTCACATTACTCCTCTAAGACATGAACCCCCTTTTTAAAAACTTTGGGTGGTCTTCTCAGCCAGTCAGTGAAAAACCTAGATGCTAATCTTGCTACTTTCAGTTGCCTTTGCCTTCAAAGGTTGCAGAGAACCAGAATGGACTTTGAAGTTTCTCTCTCTCACATGCGAACATTTATCAAAATATCTTTCAAAGACTAAATGAGTTATGTTTCAGAAAGTCAAGTGTGAGCTCCAGTGTACCAAAAAATTATTGGTGTTTCCAAGCTTCCTGCAGTGCACACGTATGTAAGGCAAAGTTAGAACCATCCTGCTGACAGATATTTCCTCAAAGTCAATTTATATTAAGTGTGCTTCTGTGCTTAATATTTTAGAGACATTAGCATCCCATTTTCATTCCTCATTTCTCTCAAATAGCAATGTAAAAGGTTTGAATATCTCCTCTTTTGTCATTTAACCAACCTCTAACATTTTATCTGGTTTTGTATTCTGGCATAAAAAGACATTTACTGTACTTTGAAAAGCCCCAAGAATGTTTGTTGATGGCAGAAAAAACATATATATTTAAGGATTCCAGGATTTCCCCACTATAATAAGATAATTAAATGACTGAGAATAAGTAGATTTAAGGCCCCATTCCCTGACTCATCAAATTACCTTCTTTTCCCATGCCAGTAAACTCTGATCTTCTTTAAGCTTAAATCATATTGTAAGACGTGGATGGGTTTAATTGATTCCTAATAGAATAATTGTTGACAATTGAGTATGTCTTACAGCTGAGCTCTACCTAGCACGGTATGGGCTATCTAGCACATAATACACTAGCACGAGAAATCAAGGAGATTTTGTGCTAAACTTACAAAGAGCTATGTCTTCTCTCATATCTTTCTCATTTGGGCCATACGGAACATAACACAATACCACATAAAATTCTTTTACCAATATAAAATTGGTAGAGCCCTAATAGCGCAGTAGTTAAAGTGCAGTATTTCAGGCAAGCTCTGCCCACGGTCTGCAGTTTGATCCTGACAGGGCTCAAAATTGACTCAGCCTTCCATCCTTCAGGGGTCAGTAAAATGAAGACTCAGATTGTTCAGGGCAATTTTCTGACTCTATAAACCACTTAGAGAATGTGGGAAAGCACAATGGAGCAGTATATAAGTTTAAGTGCTATTATTAAGTGCTATAAAACCAATATCTTTGGTATTAAAAGCAGATTGTGCCCTCATAAATTAAAGCAATGAGTTGAGGGAACTTGGCCAAAAGTTGGTGCTCAACCTTATACAAATGGAGGATATTATCAATAGGATCCAATAGAGTCCATTGTCATTTGATTAGTTTCCTTCCTTCCTTTTTTTCATTTATTAGAATTTTGTTTAACTGCACGAATATTATTTTATAAGTAACTCAAGGTGACAAACTCATTTAATACTCCTGCTTGCTCCTATTTTCCCCACAACAACAACCCTGTGAGATGAGCTAGACTGAGAGACAGTAACTGGCCCAAAGTCACCCAGTTTGATTTTCTTGCTAGAACTCACTGTTTCAAATAAAAATAAAATATTTATATGAATATTATTTTAATGCATCAAATATTTTAATCATATATCCATGTTATAATTTAATTATCACTGAAATTATATATATATGTGTGTGTGTGAATTATAATAATATATAAAATATCATTTATTATTTACTATCATCACTTTCCCCTATTTCCCCGTAAATATTTTATTGTTTCACAACAGATGATGGTACATATCCAACTTTGTCTGGTCTCAGAAACAGAGTCAAACCCAACTGGGGGATTCTATACTGAGGACTTTGTAAAAAGAAAAAAAAAAGGGGGGGGGAGAACAAGTGCATTGATAATTCTCCCAAATCCCTTGATTATATGAAGGCCAGATATGCTACTGGAGAGTTTTAGCATTGAGTCCATGTCAGATTAAAAGAATTATTTTTAACAATTTGGTCTGTAAGCAAGAAAGGTATTCAGTGCACTGTAAGGACAGAGCACTAGGCCAAAAACAAACAGCAAGTTACGTTATGATGTAGCACCTAAGTAAACCATATTAATGTTAATAAGTGAATCAAATTAATAGATAAGAGCAGAGCCCACCAATAAATAAACTGTAGTATCTCCATAGAAGTTTGAAGGGAGCCATGGTAAACAGCTCCCGGCTTTGGGGAATGGTGCATATTTATGCCAGTAGACAAACTATTTTGTGTTAGAAAATCTTTGTGAAAATGACATACTATATCTGCTATTGTGAATAATTCTCTTTATGATATAATGTCAATTTTTCCTCCCGTGAGAGAAAGTTCTACAAAACCTATGAGTTAGATTGCATGGAGATGTCTATGGAGATTCTCAGTCATCCAGGTCATGGTTGTCCCAAAGGTGCTTTTTCAAGAGGCAACTGGACTTTCTGGTCTTTCTTTGGAGACATTTTGCTTCTCATCCAAGAATTTTTTTCAGCTCAGCCAGAGTTGAAGAAGCTTCTTGGATGAGAAGCAAAACATCTTCAAAGAAAAAACAGAAAGTTCAGTTGCCTCTTGAAAAAGCACCTTTGAGACGATTGCATGGAAAGTTTTGGTCCACCTAGCATAGGACGTAACCAGGGGTGGGATTCAGCCAGTTTGGACTGGTTCAGGTGAACCAGATGTTAATTTTAATCTGGTTCGCCGAACCGGTAGTTACAAGAACTGGCTGACCACTCCACCCCTCCCCTCCCCTCCCAGGAGTCTCCACGTGGCACGTTTTGGATGTGAGGTAAATGCAGGGACTGCATGGAGGATCTGGGAGAGTGAAAAATGGGCCTCCGGTGCTTGGGGGAAGGACATTTTCACCCTCCTGGAGGCTCCAGGAAAGCCTCTGGAGCCTCTGGAGGGTGAAAAACAGGCCTACCGGAAGTGCCGGAAGTGCCGGAAGTTCAGAAATGGAGCCGTTTCCAGCATCCCGAGGGCCTCAGATGCCCAGGGAGACTGTTTTCACCCTCCTGAGGCTTCAGGAAAGCCTCCAGAGCCTCAGAAGGGTGAAAATACCCCCCACCACTTTGGTGCAGGAAACCGAGTAGGCCACGCCTCCTTGACAATGCCCACCCAGCAACCGGACAGTGAACTGGCTGTTAATATTTTCAATCCCACCCCTAGACGTAACCACAGCCTTTCCTGATCAGAGTCCTTGGGCTACAGCTCCCATAAATCTCATCCATAACATTGTTCTCTAAGCTATTTGGAGGACATCAGATTGGAGAAAATTGCTTAGACACATGGCCTCTTGTGTTTTCAGAACATTCTCTCTCAGCTTCTGCTACCCAAGATCCCTTTAAAGCTTGACTGGCCAAAGCGGAACCTTCTGTTTGAAAAAAACACAGATTCTGCAATGGACCTCGTTCACCCTTTCCTGCAAACTGGAAATTTCATGTAACTCAATTTTGAAAACTATGCAACTGGCACACATTTTGGCCTGGTATGTGTTCTGCATGAAAGGACTTCTTAAGAATCACCCATCGTGCATTACTAAAATAGCTTTACGACAGAAAGCTGTGGCTGGTGGGATTAAGTATGCTTTCAAAACCCAGTGGTTGATTTTCATTAACTGGCAAGCCCTGGTTCTAGGGTCTGGGGGTGGGGGCTGAGAGGGTTGATATTCAACCCAGGGTTTCTCTCCCGTTGCCTCTAATCAGCAGCACAAAGTCGCCCTTTTGGAGCAATTGGTGAGTTGCCAGTTTTAGGGCTCTGGCAGGTCTCCAGCTTCACCACCCCCTAGGGCTAGCCTTCTTAATCACTCAGGGGTTGTATTACTAGAATTTAATATCAATGGGAACATCCTTGTGATTAATATTAACCAGATGCTTTATGCTTCAATTCTAAAGCTTGATGAATCAGCACGCAGGTGCCCAGGCAAATGAGATCTGCTGGAAGCTCTCCTGGTTCAGCATAGTGTTACTTTGCCATTGTATTGACAGGTTATAGGTAAGTAGATGCAGTCAGAGTGCTCATGTGCTGAGATCCTCTGAAGTTAAGCTACACAGCTTAACTCAAACCTTTTTTTGGTGGGGAGGGGTAACTGTTTGCTAAGTTTTGACATGCTTCCCCTTACTACCATCATCTCCATACTCAACTCTGGCAGAATTAATTTCCTGACCACCGTTCTCTTCATATTACATACAGTATTTTGTTACTTGCATTTTTAGACATCCAAATATTTTCAGCTTCTCTAGATAGAGGAAGTTTAGTCGGGTATTACAATCAAGAGGCAAGGGAATCCTGTGCCACGCTCTCCTCTTTTTTTGGGTGAGCTTACAGAGTTAATGCAATTGCTCATGAGCCATTTCACCTACAGCAAGAAGTGAAAGCATGCAACTACACCCAGAAAGTGATCATAGAGCACCCTGCAGGAGTTTACTTCCATTTCAAAGGGAGAGAGGAAGGGAGGGAGGGAGGGAGAGAGAGAGAGAGAGATCAAAACTCAAAGATTTTAAAAAACACTTTCAACAGTTCCTATGAGCCTATGTATAAGATTAAGATTGGACTTATCCTAAGAAAATATTTTTTCATAATCATCATCACCATCATTACTATTTTTTTTAAAAAAGCAGCACATTAAAATCAGGAAAATCAAATAGCATATGGCCAGATTGCTCATATACCTGTAAGCAAACAGATTGTAGTAAACAGCTTGTCTTAATAAAATAGCTGAAAATCTAGAGGATACAGTAACAAGAGCAGGATCCCTAACCATTGTTGTTTAGGTAAAACCAGAGGTAACAGAAAAGCAGTACGATCCCAATATCTTACCTGAACCAGAAAGCATTGAGGCTGGCATTTTAACAGTTAAGGCCAGATGACGTATTTCCACTGGTTTGTGGTGACCCATACACTTTGTATATTTGCAAATATGTACCTTAAATGTCAAAAAAACCACCAAAACCTAGTAGTAGTTGTTTTTGCTTGGTTTCTTTCCATGTGTGATCAGAACCTTCCTGCACTTAATTTAAAAAGGAACTATTGGAAGTAATTATCACCCCTCCTTTATACCTGAAACATTCCCTTTCTATTCCATATGGCCTCAGTGTGATCAGAAGTATTTGATCTCCATTATTCATAGTATTTTTAAAGAAAATACTGTTGACTTGTATTCTTCCTAGTGCGAGAAGCCTGATCACTTTTTCTCTGCAATTATTTTTTTTAAAAAGGTTCCTGAAAAAGGTACTCAGAAAATTTATGTAAAATGTATATGTTGTTATTGTTGGAGTGTGGGAAGAATATTTTCAGCAGAATGGCAGGGAGTTCTGGAAACAGATTGGAAGGAATTATATTTTTGTTATTATTTGTCAACTATAACCCAGAGAAGACAACCAAATGCATATTTCTTCCTCCTCTCTCTTTAACACTATTATTTTGAGCCAAATGCAAAGATCAAAGTTTATTTGTCACTTTTTCTTTGTACACTGACCCATTTCCCATTCTTAAGAAGAAAAATAGCTAATGGGGGGAGTAACCTTAATCCCAGGTGAATCCAAGGTGTGGGTTAAACATTAGCCCCCCTGAGTTACCTGTTTTGGGTTATTTGTTCTGAATAGGGTGTTCATGTAAGGTGCAAACTTCCCCCAACACAGGAGAACATATGCAGAGCTCACAAATTCATAGGAGCCATTTAGACTGTGAAAAATCTAGCTATTCTTAGAGGTTGCTAAGAATCAAAATCAGTGGTGGGATTCAATTTTTTTTACTACCGGTTCTGTGGGCGTGGCTTGGTGGGCGTGGCAGGGGGATAATGTAAAATCTCCAGTCAGAGGTGGTATTTGCCGGTTCTCTGAACTACTCAAAATTTCTGCTACCGGTTCTCCAGAACAGGCCAGAGCCTGCTGAATACCACCTCTGATCAAAATGCATTTGATGACACATAATCAATCAATCAACCAATCAAATTTAGGCCCTTGCTCAGTATAGGAATCCAAATGGAAGCAACTCACAAAGATGGCTATCTAGCTTCTACTTAAAGAAAGCCAGAGAAGCTCATCACTGCTCTGGATAAGTGATTCCACTATCAAACTCTTCTTGCTGTTAGTAAAATTAATCTTTGGTTGAAGGAAAAGCAGAGAATCTGGTAGCATTTAAGATTAACACATTAGAATAATAGGATAGGATAGGATCAGAATAGAATAGAATAGGATAGAATAGAATAGAATAGAATAGGTTTGAAGGGACCTTGGAGGTCTTCTAGTCTAACCCCTTGCTTAGGCAGGAAACCCTACACCACTTTCAGACAAATAGTTATCCGATCTCTTCTTAAAAACTTCCAGTGTTGGAGCATTTACAACTTCTGGAGGCAAGTTGTTCCTTCTGGAGGCAAGTTGCTCATTATGGCATATATTAATTAGTCTCTGGTCCACGAAGATGTAACTCTCTTGCATCCTAGACCCCTAGCAGGTGTCAGTAATTTCATTTATCTTTTAAGATGTTACAAGTCTCTATTATGTCTCATCAGTACTTCTTGTAATCCTCCTCCTCCTCTTCTGCCTTCTTAGCTCTGTGACTACTGTATATTATTTAGAAACAATACATGAATAAGAAAAGTAGGCTTCTATTTAAAGGAATCGAGAGGCAGCCTAGTATAGTATGCTTGACTCCAGGGCATTTGAAATAGCACTGAATGGTGAAATGAAGTCTTTTGCTGCCCACACTTGGGAGAAGCTGTTGTGCAAGCCACCGTTCTTCTCTGCCAATTCAGAAGTAAATTGCTGATACCCTGGAGCAGAGTCTCTATCTAGAAGTTAATTGATCTTCTGTCTTTCATCCCACTCCCCTTTCCAACAGTGTCACATTGTTTGGGCAATTACTTTTAATAAGGAAAAGTAGGAAGATTATCAAGCAGAATAATATTATATATATTATAATATTATATATAATATATATATATATATATATATATATATATATAATAATAACAGAGTATGTTTTTGCAGTGTAAGAGTTGCAGATTACAGGATAGTTTTTTTCTGAAACCAAATTGTTTATTAGAGAGTAGGTTGTTTGTCTCTAAGTGGAGGATAATGGATTGGTTAATAATTGATTCCATGACTTTACAGGTGGCAAAGAGATTGGTCTGTAATTTTGAATAGGCCTTTTTGAAGATGGGGAAGACCGTGGCTTGTAACCATAGGGTTTGGCAAGGAGCTGGTCCTCAAAGATTTTTCAAAGATTATGCTTAGAAAAATCTTTGAGGACCAGCTCCTTGCCAAACCTATGGTCACAAGTGACGGTAATCCCCATCTTCAAAAAGGGAGACCCTAGCCTAGTTGAAAATTACAGACCAATCTCTTTATGCTGCATCTGTAAAGTCATGGAATCAATTATTAACCAATCCATTATCCTCCACTTAGAGACAAACAATCTACTCTCTGATAAACAATTTGGTTTCAGAAAAAAACTATCCTGTAATCTGCAACTCTTACACTGCAAAAATACATGGACTACACAACTCGATCAGGGCAAAGCAATAGACGCAATCTACATAGACTTCTGTAAAGCCTTTGATTCAGTAGTACACGACAAACTACTTCTAAAACTAAAATCTTATGGTATCTCTGGACACCTGCATAACTGGATAGAAGCATTCCTGTCAAACAGACAAAAATGATCAAAATTGGGAGCATTCTATCAAATTCTGTACCTGTCAACAGTGGTGTCCCCAAGGCAGTGTTCTAGGACCAACTCTCTTCATACTCTACATAAATGACCTCTGTGATCATATTAAGAGCAACTGTGTTCTCTTCACTGATGATGTAAAGCTATTCAACACCACAGACAATACTGCTAACCTTCAAAAGACCTCAGCTATGTATCAGAATGGTCAAACAAATGGCAACTTCAAATCTCAACAAATAAATGCTCTGTCTTACATATTGAAAAAAATCAGAAAATAAAATACAAGCTGAATAGTCAAGACCTTGTTGATGATCCAAACTCCATCAAGGACCTTGGAGTACTCATCTCTAATGATCTAAGTGCTAGAGCCCACTGTAACTACATAGCCAAAAAGGCATTAAGAGTTGTTAACCTAATCCTAGGTAGCTTTTTCTCTGGTAATATCACACTACTAACTAGAGCATACAAAACATTTGCTAGACCAATACTTGAATACAGCTCATCAGTCTGGAACCCACATTATGTATCTGGTATTAACACAGTTGAGAAAGTCCAGAAATATTTCACAAGAAGAGTTCTCCACTCCTCTACTCATTGCAGAATACCTTATCCACCAGACTTGAAATTCTAGACCTAGAAAACTTAAAACTACCCCGCCTTCTGTCCAATCTAAATATAATACATAAAATCATACATTGCAATGTCCTACCTGTCAATGAATACTTCAGCTTCAACCATAACAATACAAGAGCACACAATAGATACAAACTCAAGGTAAACCACACCAGACTTGATTGCAGGGAATACAACTTCAGCAACAGAGTGGTCAATGTCTGGAATACTCTGCCTGACTCTGTGGTTTCTTCCCCAAACCCCAAAAACTTTAACCTTAGACTGTCTACTATTGACTCACCTCTTTCCTAAGAGGTCTGTAGGGGGCATGCATAAGCGCACCAATGTGCCTACCGTCCCTGTCCTATTGTTTCTTTTTATTTCTCTTATATGTATCCATTTCATGTATTCAGAACTATGTTTATACTTATACCTGTTATCTTATAATCGCTTGACAAATAAATAAATAAAATAAAAATAAACAGAAGGGAGAGAGGAAAGATTGACTGCAGGATGAATGAACTTTACACAGAGAAGAGAGAGGAAAGGAAAGGGAGATGCAATTCAGACAATACATCCTGACTAGAGAAGGGGAGAGAAATATCTAACAGAATAAGGAACATAAATCACTTGGGTGCTAATAAGTAATGGAAACATTTCTAAAGTATTGCAGTATTGCAACAGCAATAGAAAGTAACCACTGTACAATCACATTTTAGGGTAGATGGTTCAGTATTTACAGTAGCCTGCAATTGTGTTAATAGACCAGCAAAAACATATAAAGCAAACCCAGACATGCAGTTCATCACTGGAAGCTTTCAAGAAGAGACTGGACTGCCATCTCTCAGAAATGGTGTAGGGTCTGCTTGGGAAGGGGGTTGGACTAGATGACCTACAAGGTCCCTTCTAACTCTGTTAATGTGTAATTGATTGGGAAGGATGAGCCATGGCAGTAGCAGGACATTGGGAAATCAAGAGAACAGGCTATTGGAAAGACTGGTGACTAGTGACATAAGTCGCAGTGGCCACTTCTGCTGACTGCTGGCTGCCTGCAATTTGGCAGTTCAAATCTCACCAGGCTCAAGGTTGACTCAGCCTTCCATCCTTCCAAGGTGGGTAAAATGAGGATCCAGATTGTTGGGGGCAAAATGCTGACTCTGTAAACCACTTAGAGAGGGCTGTAAAGCACTGTAAAGCGATATATAAATCTAAGTGCTGTTGCTATTGCTATATCTGGAAATCTTGAAAGATAGGCATGGGATACATTTAAATTGTTTGCTTCCTCTTCTAGAAAACACTCCTTGATGTGTTGAAACTGGCATCTATGTGTTGCTCAAATCTTAAACTACCTTGACATACTTTATGATAACTAACAACGGGTCTCCAGAGTTTTAGTTCAAATTTGTTTCAAATTCACCCAGAGATTCTAGGGATGACCTGGGATTCTAGTTTTGCAGAGCAAGCTTTCTAACACTATATAGATTGCAAAAAAATATAGTCCAACTTTAATTATAGCTCTTTTCCAAGCTCAGCTCAGAGTTGACATACTCCCCCATTTGGTTGGTAATTATAGCCTATTATCTAGAATGAAGAACTTGCAGGATGGAATCCCAAGAAAGAAAATATCATTGCTACGCCCACAGCTGAATCCTTCCTCAAATCCTGGATAAAGTGACCCTTTGATAGAATAATTGTCAGAAGTATCAGTGTCAGATTTATTTGTTACCTATTCAGTTATTTACATTCCTGCTTTTGTTAAGAGTGGTTCCAAGGCCAAAAAGCTAACCACAAAGCCTGGGCATTAAAGTCACTATTGATTAGACATCATGGCTTGTTTCAATGTCAGTAAGTATGATTTCTCAGTTCACAAAAATGAGAAATAAGAGTTAAGAAGAAACTTTATGGTTTCAACATGGGCAGTCATCCTGCTCAGTCCCATAAACTAATGTGTTCATAGTTCAGACTGTATCAAACCAAAGCCATATACTTTTTCACTTGGTAAAATTATTCTGTCTTACCTTAAAAGAGAGGTCTTGATTAATTGAAAAGTAATAGTTCACATTAAGAAGCAGTTTTTCAACCGACTAGACATTCATGTAAAGACGTCATTGTAAAGGCTATAATCTTTCTCTCTCATCCTAATCCCTGACAGTGTCAGGGTAAAATAAAATAGGTGACACAGTGACCTCTTGATGTTTTAGAGTACCACTTCCATAAACTGTGGTCAGAATGCTTGGGAATCATGAGAACTGCTGTCTAGCAAGGTCTGTGGGACAGGACCTTGGTTAACTGATGCTGACCTGAATTACATAGTTATAAAAGCATTACCAAGAAAGAAAAGCTATGTTCAGAGCATGTAAAACAGCCCAGGAGACTTCTGTTTTGGAACAAAAAGTGTTTTTAAGAGCAAGTGAAGGAAATAAATTGTAACTCTGTTTCTGCTCTATCAAGGGCTTCACTGCACACATTTGTGCGTAGTTTACCTTGACGTAGAAGCTAATAAGAAACACAACATTTATTTGGAATAGATGAATCATAAGATGATGTGATGTTGATCAAGTAGGACTTTTGCCCTAAACATAAGCTTGAAAGAAAAGGAAAAAAAACAGCATCTGCTTTGAAAAACTTTCAGAAGTTAAATAAACACAAGATTATTGCCAAGATTACTTCCATTTGAAAGTGTCTGATGTTTATATCAAAACTGTATTTTTTTTCTTTTCACTGTGAATATATCACTCTCATAAATGAATATGAAATTGAGGTAGGGACAGCCTTGGGCTGCAAATGTCTGGATGGCCATGAGATGGCAGCAAAGAGATATGGAAACCTCTCTGCTGCCATCTAGTGATTGTGTGGAAGTTTGCAGTCCAGATCAACGTTCTTAAGATTAAAAAGTATGTATCAAATTTATGGGTGTAAATTGAAATTAGCAGTTGCTCATTTACAATGGGGAACACATCCCAATTCTAAAGTTTGAACTACAATTAAATCATGCAATTTTGAAACTAGCTTTTTTTCCCTTACCTGGGGCCTAAAAGCCAGAAAGAAACCTTTATGAGTACGTAAAGTTCAGAGTTGAGGTTAGATGCTTACAGATAAAGAAATTCATTGATGTTCATGGGAACACCTTTTTAAAACATTCCCATTCCTGTTCAACTTTTATGGCTAGCTGACATACTTCTCTGGGAAAGAAGCCATGGGCCAAACTGTTTGCAATTGTCTAGTTCCTCAGAAACCCTTCTATGAAGCTCCTGGTCCATTATTGCAGGAAATATCAACTCTTAATATTGCATGTGTAGGGGAATGCAGATTTACACATTAGCAAAATGGGCATTTTCAGTCTCGATGTGTTACTTAGAATGCAGAGATGCACATTCCCCCATTGCTTTGAAAATCAAGATTAGTACTCACCATTGTCACACAAGCAAAACGCATTTTTGTACATCCCCACAAAGCAAAGTGCTTTATTTTAACTGAAGCCTTCCAGGTATCTTGGATACCCACTCCTAAGAGTGATTGGCAGCCTTTGAAAGATGCCCCCCCCAAACAGAAAAATCCTTTCTGTAAGTAGACCACCACCCAATGTTTTCAAAATTTATCATGCATCGTTCACACCTTTATCAAACCTCATACCTAACATTTTGAGAGATCTCGGTTCTGTGAGATCCTTCTTGTTTTCATAATCAAGCTATTTTGTTTAAATGCAGGACTAGTTTGACTGAGAATGACTTTCTTCTCAATAATGTGGCCCCAATTTTTTTGTTTTTTGTTTATCTGAGCTGACTGTTGCCACCTGCTGGTAACCAAATGATCCAAACTGAGGATTCTTCAAATGTTGAACAATACAGGTGTTTGTCAATACAAAAGACTGATGATCAATTTTCTCTGGAGAGGGGGGAAACTTGATAACATCGGTAAGAATGGAAATTTTCACCTAAAAGATTCTTCCTGTACCTACCAATTGTAAAAATCACTTTAGGGTAGGAAAAAAGCCTTCCAAGATTAGACACCCACGCTTCTGTTGATGTAGCTATCCAACCTCAGTAATGTTGGCTTTTGGGAGTCATTAGAAATGAAAGGTCATGCTGTGATCCTGTTTTTGTGAAGGCTCCATATATTAGCACTTTGGTTTGTGTTTGCCTTAAAAGCAAACCTAAGGCAAAAGATAACAGATGCCTGATCTCAAAGATTATAGAGATAATAATTTGGCATGCAAAAGCAGGAGTTTATCAAGTTTAGAGAGGTAGGCTTGAAAGCCTCCAAAAATGCCACAAATGAAAGAGCAAAGCAGGGAGAAGTTTGGGAGCTGTTTTCAAAATGCAAACAGGCCCATTGGGGATGCGGTGGGGAAACTCTCCCTGGATTGTAAAGGTTGAGATTTGTAGAATACACAAGGGAATTGGGTTGCCACGCACAACGCTATTAAGCACACGTTAATAATATAGAATAACAGAGTTGGAAGGAACCTTGGAGGTCCTGTGGTCCAACCTCCTTCTCAGGCAGGAAACCATACACCATTTCAGACAAACGGTTGTCCAATCTCTTCTTTAAAAACCTCCAGTGCTGGAGCACCCACAACTTCTGGGGGCAAGTCATTCCACTGATTAATTGTCAGAAAGCAACTGTCAGAAAATTTCTCCTTAGTTCTAGGTTGCTTCTCTCATTGATTAGTTTCCATCCATTCTAGTATATATGTTCGAGCCAGAAAAAGGATAATTATGTTAGGACTGAACTAAAACTTTACTTACAGAATAAAGGCTGGAGAGAGAGAATCAGGACAAATATTGTTCGTCTAAGTCTGGTTTTTTTTCCCCTGATGATCCTATTTTTATGGTAACCAGAGTTACAAAAGGACTCTTCCAGGATGCAGTTCCAACCAGTGGTGGTATTCAATTTTGTTTTTACTACCAGTTCTGTGGGCGTGGCTTGCTGGGCGTGGCAGAGGAAGGATACTGTAAAATCTCCAGTCAGAGGTAGTATTTCCAAACTACTCAAAATTTCTGCTATCGGTTCTCCAGAACTGGTCAGAACCTGCTGAATACCACTTCTGGTTCCAACCATATCGATGTGATGCAGCAGGTCAAGTTGGGCTGTATAATGATGTCACAATAACAATCAGAATATAGAGAGGATATCGGCCTCGCTTGGAATTGGCTCCTAGTATCCCATAGCCATTCAGATGAGGTCACAAAGCCAAACCAGACTAGGGGATGGGCTTTCTATTCTCTGCCTAAACTGAGGATAAATGTATTACTTGATTTCCTAGCCCCTTTGAACAGATTTTCTGGCTTAGGCCTAGAAAAATAAGAGTTTATTAGATAATCTCTCATGCTTATCATACGTGCAAGCTCAGAATATCTCTTGCCCCTGAACAAGAAGCACAACTAATCTTGATATCATTTCTGTACTCCTTGGATTTAGCCACCTGTCATTCCTGCATTCATACATTAATATCCTGTAGGTGTGCTTCCAAGTGTCATTTGTGAATAGTCACAGTAACAAAATAGTCTTGATGTGTTATTGTGTTTGCGGTCTTCAAGTACAATTTGCCAAATTCATGATCCTTAGTACTTACATTTTTGGCTGAAGGAAGTCCTATTAGCCTATTTTGTCCCTAAAAAGGATGTTTGGATTTACCCTCACAATTGCAATACTAATAAGATTTAAGATTCATGTTCCAAAAGATTATTGAAAAGAAGAAAATGCAATCTGTGATTGTTTAGAGCCCATTTGTCTTAATGTAATTGTGTTTGCTCTCCAGCAAGGTTTTTTTTTTAATACTTCTGAAAGGCAACCGACCTCCACTTACTCTGGAATAGGTCAAATCCATTTGGCATAATCCAGAGTATACACTGGATCCTTTGCAATGGCAACTGAACTTTTGACTTTGGGTTCTTCATTTACTGATGGCTAAGCAACTTTCTAGATTTATACCCATTCTTCCTCACTGGCCCTTTTATATAAGCAGGCAGCCTTGACACAGGAAGACTGCCTGACTATTTATAAAAACCAGGATAAATTAAAACGGAACCCTGTATTTGCTTAACCCAGCCACCCAGTCCCAATCCAAACAAAGTGTTTTCATTGCAGTCCAAAGAAGATTATAGGATTTAGGCAAATCTCCTTGGAAAGCAGGATGGCCATGGCGGCATCAACCAAAACATAATTACTTAGAGAATAAGCCCCATTAAATGTTGAGGCTGATTTGCAAACAACATCATTAGGTTTATACTGCAATAGTCCCTCTCCCGGCCAGTCACTTTTGCTGTCCTTGTGGATGACGTTTGGGCCCCTGGCTACCTTGGCTTGGCTCCAAATCTAAGCCGGGTGGGATTCCTCGGTGGGATTCCTCCACAGCTATAGAGCTGACTGGGAAGTCAATAAAATGTCAGGAAAGAAAGCATTGGCCACCCCACCCCCTCTGTAAGATTGCCAAGAAGGCTGCATGGACGGGTTCATGAATCGATGTAACTTCTTGATAGGAGTCAAGTTCGGAGGAGAATTTCCCTTACCTAAATTTCCAGTGGAAGGAGCTTGCCTAATCTTGAGGCAGGACTAAAAAATATTGGTTGGGATTCCAAGTTCTGTAGATGCTGTAATGTAGCGCAGGAATAATTCTGACACTTGTTTCTGTCCATGTCTGAATGTTGCCATCCTAGATAAATCGGAGAAATCAGTTGGACTTTACTTCTTAACAGATAGGACACAATACTGCAAGAGTGCCATGGCTACACGTGGGAAACAGGGTTGGTATTGCAAACTAGGAAAAGGAGAGGTACCTTCTAATATCAACCCCACTCCAATATAAATAAGATGCTTAGGTAGTTTGGGAACCTGGTTCCATTACCTCTTCAGAGACTATTTTTAGGAGTATCTATTTAGGTTTGGATCTTAATGTAGTGGAAAAAATATGAACTTTTGCTCTCTTTTGTCCACCCCAAGTTATAGCAAAGTCCCTGACAAAGTGCAAATCCTGATTTCCAGTACATCAGGAATATATACTACTTCCAGAGTTGTTCCACTTCTTTTCTCTCAATATGCTAATTTAAGGAAAATGCAGCCTAAGGCAATGCACCTGAGTCTTTCTCTCTCCAAACCATCTACCATGTAATACATGTTTCCTATTCATTTTCCCACCTTTATGGTGCCCCTTCATTGCTCTGAACTGCTATTAAGGAGATTGGGTTCACGCCAGTATGGGAATGCGTGCCTATTTGTATAGAGGGGTGTGTGAAAGGTAAAAAGAAAATGTTCACGCTGGAGATTAAAGTAAGAAAAAAATTGAATTTAACTGGCGATGGCTATCTTTCAGAAGATTCTTTGAATTGCAGAAGATGCCCCTTTTTAAGCCTAAAGATATTCTGATCCTTGGATAAGAATGGTTTACATAATATCCTACGGTGAATCGATTTTGGCTCAATGCAAAACTTTCATCCTGGTATTTGATTTTTGATTACTGTCAGTAAGGATTCTTCTGGTGTACTCTTTTAGGAGAAATGTCATCTTGTTGTTGAATGGGCAAAACAACAATAATGTTATAATTGGCTCAAAATGCTTTTGGGGACTATATTGATTTTACAAGGCTAGCACAAAGGGATGCCCCTTGAAAGATTTACCAAAAAGTCAATAAGAGTTAAAATTCTAAAAAGGACAAGAGATGATGGATAGATATAGAATACTTCTTAATATGCTGGCTATTTTAGTTTAGTTTAGTTTTAGTTTTTTAGTTTACTTTATTGTCATTGCACCTCATACAACGAAATCAAACACCATCTTCAGTGCACATCATGACCATGACCATGAAAATAAACACAAACACACATCCTTCACCCTCCACACATTGAACCAAAAACCCCGACACCACACCAACACTGCACTATACAGCAGAATTCAAAAGAACTACTGCCCTGGGATAGAAGCTGATAGAAGATTTTATAAAGAGTTAGAAAAAAGAAGTAGAAAGTAGAATTTGGGAAAATAGTATTATGTATGCTGATAAGAATACATTATAATTACCATGTATACACAAATGTTAGAAGTTGAAAGTTTATGATTATGTATATCTAAATAATATTAGTAGCAGTAGTAGTATTGTGTATAATGTATATTGACCCAGACAATACACTGTTCACCAAGCACTTTTGGATGTTAAAGAAAAAACTATTTTAAAAAAACTGTTAAAAATGGATGCTCTTTGCTCATAAAATCAAGTCTTCATTAACAACTTTACTAGAATGATAAAATATTATGTCTCTCCTATGCATTTGGGGGCACAATGACTTAGTGGTTAAAGACACTGAGCTTGTCAGCTGGAGAGCTGACAGCTCAGGTTCGAGACCTGAGCTCCGTTCAATGGGGTGAGCTTCCATTACTTGCAGAAGTGGTATTCAGCAGGTTCTGACCAGTTCTGGAGAACTGGTAGCGGAAATTTTGAGTAGTTTGGAAAACCTGCAAATATCACCTCTGACTGGCCCTGCCCCCATCTATTCTCTGCCTCCTGAGTCCCAGCTGATCGGCTGGGTCTTCTTTTGTTGCCCTGCACAGGAAATCGGAGCTGGAAAGAAGGTTAGTGGGGTGGGGAGGGAATGGGATTCTGCTGTAACCTTCCCCCTGGAGTGCAGTGGGAATGGAGATTTTACAGTAGCCTTCCCCTGCCATGCCCACCCATCACACCACTCCCACCAAACCACACCCACAGAACCGGTAGTAAAAAAAAATTTGAATCCCACCACTGGTGAAACCTACTAAATCAGCAAATCTGAAGCTCTTCAAATTTCAGTGGTCTTGATCATCATCTGCATCATCTTTTACCATCTTACTAATAATAAATGAAGCTGTAGTGTATTCCAAGATTTCTGTTCCCAGGAAACTAATCATCAGATGGCTAGTTTAACCCAAAATGTCTGGAGTCTACCTTCTCAAAATAAGCAGAAGCAGTACTGAAAAAATTAGTGTTGAGAAGGCAATCTACTTTCCATTTGAGAGATTTTAGAATAATGGACATTATCTTGTGCAAGATTTAGACTCCAAAAGGAAAACAGAGCAGTCACAAGTCCTATAATAGAGAGGACGAATTTTTATGGAATGCGCACTTCTCCATTTGAAGGCATCCTCTCTTTGAAGTTCTTTAGAAATTTCAATTAAACCTCTGGGTTCATAACAAAGTGGGGAGGAGCTTGCAAATTACAGAATGAACAGTCATGTACATTTTCTACCCACAGCTTTCAGCCAAATGAGAATTGTTCTAGATTCTTAATCGGCCACTATTCACAAATATCAGCACATGTATTTTTTAGGCAAGTATGTGCCATTTTCTTGTCTTCTGTTTTTTGTATTCTCCCCCCCCCTTTGGGTGAAGGATAAAGCTGCAATTATATATATTTATATATATATAAATATTTAAAAATATATATATATATATATATATATATATATATATATATATATATATATATATAAATTTAAATATTATATGTATATATAATATTAAAAATGTTATTGTCAATAGCAATAGTGGTTATATTGCAATTCTAAAAATAGAATACCCATTTTGCTCTCCTACATCTTTGGAGTGAAACCTGTTTTAATTTGGTTTCAATCATCTCCTTACCAGCTAGTTCAGAAGCATAAAAAGCTATCCATTTTATCTAAACAACTGCATCCTTTGACTTTTTATTCGACTGATCTATGTGGTTGCATAATATACTACAATACTGTGTTCCGCTGCCATGCAACCACTTCAAAAATAGAAAATGGTACAAAAAGACAAAGAAGAATGTGAATTGAAAGGCATTTTGTCCTGCAAATGTCTGGAGTGTTTGCACATAGCTAAAATAAAGCTACTTCATTGGCAGAATCCGAAAAGCGGTGAATGAGTAATGAAAAGTATATGTAGGATCAGAAAGGTTTATACTTGTAAGCAATGAAAACAAACTATTAAACCAGACCAACATTGCTAGGAAGTGTAAAACTATTCCTGAAATTCTGTGGCAACAGTTTGCAAAGTTTTTATAATGGGCATTTGGAAGCAAAGCTGAACATCAGCCTAAAAGAAAGGCACTGAAGGATGAACGCCAAATGTTGCAAATAATTACTAGCAGTTTCTTAGCAATTAACACTTTAAAATAAACATCAGATCAGCAATTAATCTCTTCTGATTCATGTTGAGAACATGTAACCCAGATTAGCTGCCTTTTCAGCAAAGGTTATAAAGGAGCAACTCTTGTATTTGGAGCTTAAATAATTTCCCAAAAGCAAAAGCATATAAAGAAATTTGTTAGCAGAACTGGATGACAAGAGGAATGCTACAAACTTGATGCACAAATGCAAGTTGGAAAATACATACTTTGTAAGTGGTTACCAGCTCACTGCTGCATTAAAAGTGGTGACTGAGCCTACTGTATCTGTATCACATATCTTGATATTTACATCAGTTGCTTTTTACCGAGCTTGAAGTTGTCATGCACTTATATAACTGCAAACATGATTCCCATTTCTATCCTTTATAATATGGCAGCAAATTCAGCTGATTCTATAAAGCTACAGGTTGCAAATCAAGGAATATGAGAAGACACAGTGGGCAACTATTGTTCAGGTGAAGTAGCATCACTTATCGGAGATCACAAGAACGGATAAGCAGTGAAAGGGATTGTTCTCAGTTATTCTTCTACCTATCCTACATTTTAAAATAAAGGCTGATTTATGCTTGCATAGCAGTAGTTGCAAACAAGAGACTGATTTGGATAGGTGTGTATTTTAAACCTTTTTAATGGCCTCTTCCTGAAATAAGGTGACATGATTGATAGGCTCAGGATAGGCAAAAATATGGTAAATCCAAAGCAAAGCTATTAATGTTGCCAATATTGCACTCGGGAGCACGGCCAGCTGAATTTTTGTAAGAAAAACTATGGACACTGCATATACTGCAGTAGAAATGCACTGCATAAATCTTATCTCTGTCTTATGTTTTGCAAGATGGATTTGCAATTTTTGTCAGAATATTTTATATTAGTCAACCCAGGTTTTAGCAAAAAATAAATAAAAATTGAGAAATTCCTACTCAGTCAGGGAGCTTGATCAGGAGCATCTCATCTTACCTACCTTGTAGGGTTGTGAGAATAAAAGAATAACCATGAATACTGTCAACCTCTGTATAAGTAAGGAAGGCTATTAATGAAGGAAATATGTAAAGAAACTTAAAATGTCTGTTTCCTTCTGCATAAGGCAATATGATTCGAATGCAACTAAAACTGAGTTTGGAGAAGGCCAGACTGAAATACCATTGAGAATATGTTTATGAGCAAATATCCAAATATCTGTTTTCTAATATTTGGTCCTGAGCTGTGGTGACAAAGGAACTTTATCCCTCTTCTTCTATTATATTTGCAACTTGTCATCCAGGAGCCTTGTTTTGGATGGTATATTGGCTTTTAGGATTTATCAACAGCACTTGCCTATCTGCTGTGACTGATAGCCCAGCATTTTGCTTACCAAATCACTTAAAAGTTGCTCTCTTGTTGATTCTGCATGGCCATTGTCCAGGAAGAATACGGGGATGCTGTATTGTCAGGTTACTTGGAACCTCTTTGGGGCCTGTCCCTTCTGAGGAAATGGATAGGATGTTTTCCAGCACATTCTCTGCCTCCCATAGGCTGGATCCTAGCCCTTCTGAGTTCCTGTGGATGGCCAGGCAAGAGTTACCTGTATCTGCAAAGTGATCAATATCTCATTGAAGAAGTGTGTGTGTGTGTGTGTGTGTGTGTGTGTGTGCGTGCGCTAGCTGGCAAACTTGAAGGAGGCTGAGATGCTCCTGCCCCCAGTCCTCAAGGAGCCCACAAGGATCCAACAGGGTTTGTTAACTACCACCCAGTTTCCAAATCGGCCTTTTTAGAAAAGTTTGTTAAGACAGGAGTGGGGGAATCACAAAGCATCCCACAGGAAAGCAATACTCTGGAATGTTTCCCATCAGGGCTCAGACCCAAACAAGGAACAAAGATGACAATTACACCAAAGGATGACCATTCCAGTGTCCTGGACAAGAATACATCCATCCTGGCCTTTGATACCATCAATTACAGACTGTCTGTGCAGATTAGGAGGCCTAGAGAGGCCTGGGCCTGCACTTTCCTCAGAAGCCAGTTTCAGTTGGTGGTAGTAGCAGCAATCCACTCTGTAACAGCTTCTGTGTGGGCTACATGAAGGGGTACTCTGCCCCCCCCATTTAATAGCTAAATGAAACTGCTGAGATCGATCACCAATTGACTTGGGCTACAGTATCTGCAGTTTTTAATGTATTTTTTTAATCATGGACATTTTAAATGTACAGTGAGTGACATGATAGCAGTGTTCCAATATCTAAGAGGTTGCCACCAAGAAGTGGGGGGTTGTCAACCAAGATTTCTGAAGGCAGGACAAGAAGCAATGGATGGAAACTAATCAAGAAGCAACCTAGAACGAAGGAGAAAATTCCTGACAGAACAATTAATCAGCAGAACTACTTGCCTCAGACATTGTGAATGCTCCAACGCTGGAAGTTTTTAAGAAGAGATTGGACAACTCCTTGTCTGAAATGGTATAGGGTTTCCTGCCCGAATAGGAGGTTAGACTAGAAGACCTCCAAGATCCCTTCCAAATCTGTTATTCTGTTATATATTTGCAAGCCATTAAAAGTCCTTAACTGGACTGCAGTGGGACATGAATGTAACATGCAGACCAATCTATACTGAAAATGGGGAAAGATCTAAGGTCGTGATGGCAAACTTATGGCACGTGTGCCACAAGTGGCACGTGGAGCCATTTGTGTGGGCACGCAAGCCCCAGCCAAACGTACATGCATTGTGCATGCGTGCAACTCCCAGATGATTTTTAGCACATTTGAGGCCTTTTTCGCCTTCCTGGGGGCTCAAGGGAAGCCTCTGCAGCCCTTGGAAGCCGAAAAACGGGCCCATTTGGGCACTTCCGGTATTTCCAGCTATCACACACGTGTGTGCTTTTGGCACACCACAACAAAAAGGTTCGCCATCACTGATCTCAAGGAACCTTGATCACTCTTTCAAGAGGTTTATGAGCATTGTGTTTCAGTACTTGTGTGTCCCCCTGTGGATGTGGCTTCTCCCCACTGCGATGCAGTGCTGCGTTACACACCTTTTGCTTCCCAAGTAGGAACAATATGCTTGGTTTCCCTCGCCACCGCCAGCCCTCTGAGGCTCTATAACAAAACACCCCATCTTCGCAATGGTTAGGAAAGGCAAATAGGAAGAAGCTTTAGAAAACAGAGGAAATCTGGTCTTTTATTAAGTATTTGGCCAGGACAATGGATTCCAAAAGAGGAGGAACAGCATCAACATCTTGCTTTTCGGTAGGTGCTGAGAAGCAAAGGGACAGAGATGTTTCCTAGCAGCCCCGCTGGGGCTTCGTGCAGGGACAGTTGTCTTTTGCTGGGCAAACCCTGGTTCAATGAGAGCATGGTAGTTTCTCACGGCACGGACAGCCCACCCTGCAGCATTCCTGAGAATTGTACAATATAATATTGAGTCAGCAGGATGGATTAGCCCTTTTTCATTGGGTTTTACACTTGTGACCTTAACAGTAGAACTGCAAAAAAGCAAAATGGGATATATGCATCTTTGCCATAACAGCCCTTCTGCATTTCAACTTAAATACACAACAACTGAAAACAGCTACCATTCACTTTAAATTATGTACAAAAAAACCCTATATATTGTTTTTTTTTCTGCTGCTGCTGGTTTTGGATTACACATATAAATACAAATTAGCTATTCTTCTAAAAAGTGGTTATAATAGTAAATAAATACAAAATAAGAATCTGACCTTTATACTTCATGTGCTGTGGGAAGGGTGGGGGAAGGGTTAAACCCATATAAAATGTACAACTAAAATATGCTTTAAAATCTTTAAAAGGAATAACTCTCTGATTAAAATATCTTTCCTCGCTTTTTTTTTCTGTAGACATAAATAGATTTTCAAAATAGATGTGTTTAATTCTCCATATCATAACATAAATAAGGTCTTCATTGGGAAATATTAAAGTGTCAAGTTGTGTGTATGTGTGTGTTATTTTTTTCTGTTCCATTTGTCTCTTTAATTTTGCTGCTGCTGCTGCTGCTGCCTCAGCGGCACCCACATCCTTCCACAACCATGTCCTGATAGTTCTTTAGTACCACCTTTTCATTCTCGTCAAGATACAGCATCGAAATGGGACTTAGTTCTGTCGGCACGCAGCAAGCTTTGGGGATTTTGGAGTTCACAGAATTGACCAGCGTCTGAACAATGGCATGGTTGGTGGAATTCAGATGATCTGCCAATGGGAAGGGACACTCTCCATGGCAATAGAAGGCACTGTAACCTGGAGGGGCCACAATCCAGTCATTCCACCCTACATCATTGAAATCCACATATAAAGGATGCCTTCTACAATTGGATTTATGGCGCCTGCGGTGTTGTTTATGTTTGGCCTGACGCTTCTCTCTCTTATGGAGCGGGTGGCCCATGCCGTCATGCCCAAAAGTGACCAGTAAGGGTCTAATCCGAGACCAGCTAGCATCATCTTGATGCAATGACCTGCTGATCCTGACGTGTCTCTTGGAGTCGTTGCTGGCATTGTTCAAATGTACCACTTCTGCCACAAAACCAAGGTTAGGTTGCCCAAGCGCAACCCATCTCATTACAGCTGGCGTGACATCAAACGTCTCCCATTTGCTGGCGTTGTGATGCACCAGGCGGGTGTCTAGGAGGCTTATGACAGGGTCCTTGGTAGCCTCTCGTTCCGGTTTGAGGATTTCATAAATATTAATTCGGTGATGAGAGCTGCCATCATGTTCAGCGGCATCTAGGATGTGCTCCCGAAAAACCTGGAGTTCAGCTGAAGTGATCATCTCCCGTCAGGGACAGATGTTAAGTTAAAGAAGAAACGCCGAGATGTCTTCCCACTTCTTTCTGGAAGCTCTTCCAGGGTTTCTGATTGAAGGAGGAGAAAAGGAAAAGGGCAATCAGCAATTTAAACCCTGCAGCAAAATACCTGAGTTGCTGAACGGAAACTTTCAAACCACCTTTGCATAAACCAATGCACAATTATACCCAGAATCTGCCCCTTGTCTTTCTACTTATCACTTCCATGAAGCTTAACATTGCTCTGGTTGCTGTCCTGCCTTTCAATCCCAATGGATTGCATTCTGAATTCCAGGTGGTCGTAATAAGGGGAAAGAAATGTGAGGCATTGCTCTGGAATTCAAGGGCATTAAAGATTTTTTTTTTTAACACGGCCGGTTAGCAGGGGCCCTGTGAGAGTAATTAAAAAGTGACTAAGGATCAAGGAAAGGGATTGCATTTCTGAGATTTCTTAAAAAAACAAACCACCCAGCTGCAGCTTTCATGTCAGTCTCCCCCAAACGGTTCCAAAAGCATTATGCCACAAGTTTCATAATTTACAAACCTTACCATCCAAAAAGATGTTATCTTAATTACAGGCAACTTTGCAAAGCACACCCAGTGATTTGACTCAAGAGGGCCCTGAATGAAAAGTATTTGGACAAATTTAGGCATTCACTTGGGGGAGAACCTACAGTGACCTAACCCTTCCGTCCAGTAAACACATGCAAAGGTCCAAGGAAAGTGTTGTGAACATTCACTACAACAGATGCAGCCAGTGTTTATCAAGCCAGGCAAGTCTATCAGCCATGTGGCTGTCCGTCTACTATTTGCTTACTATAGACTGTGAGCTGAAGGGCATATAGGAGTTCATGCTTCAGTGGCTAAAAAGCCTTCAGGAGTACTGTGTAATTGTTTTGAGAAAGTTTTTGACTCCCAATGTGTGCAACGTGTCATCTCCTCCCGTGTTCACCAACTCAGGTCTTTCCAAATGATTTGGGAGGGCAGCTCTCAGAATTTCAAGCAAGTGGAACAGAAGTCTTATCTACCTTCTCAATATATTCCTCATCCATATTTTCATGGTTAAACAAAAATCTGAATTAAAGTCATCTGACTTGTTAGCTTGGCTGTGCTGGCTGGAATCTAAATCTCAAATACAAGTGAAACAAAGCAAGCCTAAAACCTAAACCATATTTTCTTGTGGTTTGTTTTTTTTTTTAAGGGGGAGTAAACTAAAAAGATGGAGTGCCAAGAAAAAGTGGACACAAAGAAGAGAAACAGACATAGGTTATACAGCCGTATACATATAGAAAGGAAAACAGAACTCATGTGGGAGATGAAATCAAAGGTTGGATTTGAAACTGAATAAAGCATGCTTAAATATTTTATAGAGTAGGTTTTACTTACTTTAAAATTTCAGCTCAAAAAAATGAATTGCTGTACAATCGTTTAACCTTTAGCTGATCTTTAACCTAACCAGCATTAAAACATTAAAACTTCCAATTGATTTCTTTCACTGAAATTCTGATCATGAGATTTTTTTTTTAAAGGCAGGGATCATTAGTGTTTCCATAAACACTAATTCCATAATCATCATTCCCCTCAACATCTCTAGTTTAGGCTGGAAGCAAGTATGCCCAGGCCAATCAAGGAATTACACAACAGCAAAACCAAAACACACTGGGCTGGGTGAACAGTTTTGCTTCAAACAGACCTACTGTACTGAACTTAATGGGATTTAAGTGATTTAAGATTAGCCAAAGTATCATGGACTTCAGCAAGTTGACTCTAAGGACAATTAAGCTTGGGTCTGACACTTTTTTAAATAACAGAGGCATAAATGTTATAGCTATGGCTCAGCTAGGCATAGCGCCAATTCTTTATCCCAAGGAATTCATTTGGAATTCTCAGCAACAGTAGAATGCCACAATCTGGGCACCTTGTGATATGCTCATGTAATACCTCCACTCCATGAAATGCATTGTTTCTCAGCAGGCTTCTGGGTACAATTCAAGATGCTAGTTGTCATCTTTGAAACCCTACAAGGCACAAGCACATGGTATTCCAGAATTGCTTATCTCAATTGTTTCTGTTTGTCTCTCATCAGTTCCAGCAGAATGGAATGCACTAGTTCTCTTCTTTAAAGCTGGGTCATCTAATGGAGCTCAGGTGATATGCTTTCTCAGAAGCAATGTATCTCCAGAGATACGGATGGCCTTGATCTTGTTAGCCTTTAGGAATGCCTTAAAAACTTTTCTCCTTCTCCACTCACTTGGGACAAGATATTAAGTGAGGTCAACTTGTGTGGCTGAATGCAGTATACTGTTGTTGTTGTTTTGTGAGCCTCTGCATAAAATATACTATTTAGATCAGGCATGCCCAACCTACAAACCAGGGTCCACATGACACCTGGACAGCTAGTAATGTGGCCCCATAAGATCATAAACTTTTAGCATTATGTGTTTTATATACATTAACTATATTATATATTTTATATGTGGCCCAAGACAATTCCACTCACTGCGGCCCAGACAAAGCCAAAAGATTGGACACTCATGATTTAAATCAGGGGTCCCCAAACTTGGCAATTTTAAGACTTGTGGACTTCAACTCCCAGAATTCTCCAGCCATGCTGGCTGGAGAATTCTGGGAGTTGAAGTCCACAAGTCTTAAAGTTGTCAAGTTTGGAGACCTCTGATTTAGATAGCTCTATTATTACTACAATCCTTTACATTTTTGTTTTTAGATTTTAGACTAAATAAACATTAGTGTTACTAATGTAGCTATGGCAAGGTGGCCATCATTCAAAAATTCCTCCTTCTCCAATGCCTGAAAGAATCACAGCTTAGAGCCACCCAATGCAATTTTTTTTAAAATTCACATTTATATGCCGCCCTTCTCCGGAGACTCAGGGTGGCTTACAATCTTTGGAGCACAACCTAATGTGCTCAGCAATAGCCTTCATTCCATTGTATATGCCTGCTTATTACTAGGGCTTTTGCCACCACCACCCCAAGCGGCATTTTTACAAAGTCAGCTTATTGCCCCCAACAATCTTGGGTCCTCAGTTTACCTACCCCAATAGGATGGAAGGCTGAGTCAACCTTGAGCCTGGTGGGATTCGAGCCTGCGTTAATTGCAGGCAGATGGAGCTAAGTGCTAGGTGTTTAACAGCCTGCACTACCAAGGCTTCAAAAGAAACATGCATTTACATGGCAGAACAGATATGCAGGGACAAGAGGCACATGTTTTCCAGTTTACTTTAGTTGGTTTAGTTAGTTTGAACTCTGCTGTTGATTCTTAGTTTGTTGATCCCTATACCCCTTTGTATCAATGCCCCGTGCCTGCTGGTACATGTTGCAATATTACATGCTCTTGACTTTCTGCATCACAGGATGAAACACCTGTTTCAGGTGGTATCATGAAAGGTAGAAGGTGCAGGTAGGTTAAAGGCAGACTTGCTAATGTCTGAATGGTAATATAAAGATGTATTTCCAAAGCAGAATCTACTATAGGACTTTTGAGTTCTGCCTCAAGAAATTAAGTCTTTCCAGAGATGGGCTAGGTAGGGTTACTTTCCTGTAGGCACTTTTAAAGTTGCCAACATATGGAAGGAGTTTTAGACTGTGGATTTCACCCACCTCAAATCTTCATGCTTTACCTCCTAAAACCCCATTGCCCAGAAATGCTGGGGTTTCCTCATCCTTCCTTTTAACAAATATCCTTGACCTCAGTGGTGGGATTCAAAAAAATTTACTACCGGTTCTGTGGGAGTGGCTTGGTAGGCATGGCAGGGGAAGGATACTGTAAAATCTCCATTCCCTCCCTAGACCACTAACCTGCTTTCCAGCTCCGTTCTCCTGTGCAGGGCAACCAAAGAAGACCCAGATGATCAGCTGGGCTCAGGAGGCAGAGAATAGATGGGGGCGGGACCAGTCAGAGGTGATATTAGCCAGTTCTCCGAACTACTCAAAATTTCCACTACCGCTTCTCCAGAACTGGTCAGAACCTGCTGAATACCACCTCTGCTTGACCTCCCAATTCTTACAGAAAGCACATTTTCTCCATTCCCCATTAGACCTTTCTCAGAGCCTTGGTGGTGCAGGCTGTTAAACACCTAGCACTTAGCTCCAGCTGCCTGCAATTAGTGCAGGCTCGAATCCCACCAGGCTCAAGGTTGACTCAGCCTTCCACCCCCCGGGGTAGGTAAATTGAGGACCCAAGATTGTTGGGGGCAATAAGTTGACTTTGTAAAAATGCCGCTTGGGGGGGGGGGGCAAAAAAGCCCTAGTAATAAGCAGGCATATACAATAGAATGAAGGCTATTGCTGAGCACATTGGGTTGTGCTCCAAAGATTGTAAGCCACCTTGAGTCTCCGGAGAAGGGCGGCATATAAATGTGAATTTAAAAAAGAAAAGAAAAGTCTGGCCATCCAGAACTGGGGATTTTATTTCCCCTGGCATTCACTCTTGAGTCTTCACCCCTTTCTCTTCCTTCCGCTTTCCCATTTCCACCCTGCCCACATCATAGCAACAGCTTACCCAGTGGCTAGGGAGGGTTCACCAGAACAACAGGCCACAGACATCTGCTGTTTACCTCTCTCCTTCTATGCTCTTGTAATCCCTGGGTTATCTTCACAGCCTATTATTTTGTTTTATAAGGCCCCAAAAATTCCATCCTAAGTATGTTGTCGGTGTGAGTTTACCACATGTGCTCAGGGCAACTTATTTTCCTGTATATCTAAGTCCAGTCTAAATGTCCTATAAATGACTGTGAAAATGTTTTATTAAAAAAAACATACACTGGGGATGGGGACATCCTAATCTAACTTTGGTACTGTGTAATTACTGTTCCCTTTCCACCTACAATTCAAGAATTTAGAGGATTGTAGACTACGCAAAATCCTCCAAGCTCTTACTTTTAACTCTATTTGTATAGGATTGTGCTGTCTTATGCTGCATTTCTCCGCCCCCCTGAAGTTTTATCTCATACCCTGAGAGTCTGCCCCAACTGATGGAACAATGCAGAGAGGTTTGCCACTGCTCAATGCAACGAGGATGCTCTTCATTTGAAGTAAAATGCCAATCGTGCAGAATTGACTATCCAATTCTTGGCAATCCTTCATTGTGGATGCATGTGACTGGGTGGAAGGAGGTCCCGTACTGCCACATTGGAGGGTAACATACTATAATGAAGCCAAGTTTGCTCATAAGGACAGATCATTGGGGCTATTCAGATCAAGGGCACCACAGCTTTTGCCGCCCACAGTCACCAGTTGAGCAGGAACTAGATTTTCTCTAAAGAGCAGACAGCATCATATACATCAGAGGTCTCCAAACCTGGCAACTTTAAGACTTGTGGACTTCAACTCCCAGAATTTTGGGAGTTGAAGTCCACAAGTCTTAAAGTTGCCAAGTTTGAGGACCCTTGATATACATGTTTATCTTCATAGACACACGCATAAAATGTTTCATAGAGCCACATCTCTGGTTATTGCTCCAATCTGACCTGGAAACATAAACGGGAAGGGTATTCCAGAAAACAGCCTCCCAATAATAGTACAGGTGACTGTTTGAAGTTACAACGGCATTGAAATAAATGACTTGTGATCGTTCTTCACACTTACGACCATTGCAACATCCCCAAGGTCACATGATCAAAATTCAGTTGCTTGGCAACCGACTCATATTTATGGTGTTTACAGCATCCAGGGGTCATGTGATCCCCTTTGGCAAGCTTCTGACAAGTGAAGTCTATGGGGAAGCCAGATCCACTTAACAACCGTGTCACTAACATAACAACTGCAGTGATTCGCTTAACAACTGGGGCTAGAAAGGTTGTGAAAGGGGGAAAAGTTCACTTAACTAATGTCTCACTTTTCCCAACAGAAATTATGGGCTCACTTGTGGTCATAAGTCAAGGACTACCTGTATGTATTCCAATACCACCGAAGCATATCAGAAACTATTTTGTTGCATCCTTTTCCTTTTTCCTAGGTTTTCCTGCCTTAATCAGATCCTTAGTATTTTATTCTGCCTTCCCTCTTTAGAAACACTGCTTTCTACATTGATGTTAAAGCACGTTTATATTGTATTTCTCTTTCATTTTCCCACCTTTCTATCAGCCATTCTGAGAGGTTGTCTGAACTAAACTTGTCGCAAATGGACTTCCAAAACTCACTGGGTGGAGACTGCATTTCTAAACCAGGGTTCTCCAAAGACAATTGCTATCTTACATAGGCAGCAGAAGACAATTAACTCAGTGGAAGATCCAAATCCACTTTTCAAATGCAAAGTCTCACTCCCGGGGAGGGGTGTGTGTGTGCAGAGTAAGGCTTGGGTACAAAGTCCTTAAGATGTTACTGAGTATTAAAAGCCAACCCAAGACAGTTTTTAGTTGAGAGCTTTAGCAGGAACACCAATGAACCGCTACGCAGTTTAGTTAAACATCTATACACGTAACTAAAAGAAAAGATGGGGAAAAGAAGGGGAAAGCCATGTCTTCAGAAAGGCTGGAAATGCCCATTTGAACTAGAGAATTTCCAAACCGAGTCAGCAGATTTCTCATGCTTAATTCAGGATAAATAATGAAATTCACAGGAATAAGGCTTAGCTGAGTGGTAGTAATTAAATGAGGTATATGCACTCACTCAGGAGTAAATACTATGGAATTTACGTAGATGGATTTATTCTCAGATAAAGGTGGATAAATTTGCAGCCTGAAATATGTATCAGTTTCCCTCTGAACCATGTGGATGTGTAACTGTGCATTAAAATGCAATTTGGCACAAGTGGATGGTGCAATATACATTCTCCCATTAATTAGTTTTATATTTATACGCAAAGCAGTGTAAACACAGTGTAAGGTTAAATTACAACATTAACCTCTTACCGCATTAAGACTTGCTATTAGTTAGCATAATCAGTATAGCCACACCCCTTGTACAGAAATTTAATTAAACCTAAAATACATATGTATGAGTGAGGTTTTTTTGTTGTTGGCCATATTAGCTTTATAACCTGTTCAGTCTGCTTTTTTTTCCTTTACTTTCACAGTAAATCCAGGGCACTAATGTAAAAATGAACAGCTGTGCATTTATAGTCTTTGATTTGGTAATGGCTGCTGAAAACAGTGAATAAGTAGCTTCTGCAGGTGTACCTGCATTGCATGAGCACAGGTGTGGGTGGGATGAAATCAAGTGAATAAGGAACCTGCAGGTTAGGGTTGGGCAAACTTCAGGCTTGCAGGAACTACCTTGTGTTTCATGTAGAACCCCAAGATTGTCCATAAATCTTGAAGACAGACTTACAATTAAAAAAAATAGCTTTGAGTGCCAGAACTAACTTAAGATCAACCCTCCCACGCTCCTTGTTACCCCATCACTCCTTTAATGTCAGATCATGGTGGGGAGTTGCTATCATGGTTAAGAGGTTTATTAGAAGTCAGAGATCCTTGCTCACTGCTGTGGTGCTTGTAAGATCCGTAAATTTAATTAGATCCACTTCCTTCCCCACCCTTGCTATAAATTGGAAATAACTAATCTTTTGTTCATGCTATTACTATCCGATATTTTTCTTAGATTATATTCTTTGAAGATTGTATTAAATAGCTGATTATATGCATCTGAACTAATTGCATACATTGTGCCTAGAATCACATACAGAAAGGAGAAATGAGATGTGTGAGCATACAGGAAAGTTTGGATAGATAAACAGAGCAGGGAGCTAAAAGAAATAATGGTTTGCAAAATGAAGATCCGATATTTTACACCTTAAGGCTGTGGACAAGTTTGTTCAAGTTTTATGTATCCCAATATGCAGAACGTTTCAGACAAGGTGTCTTTAATTTAATAAAACAGATTAGTTCTAAAAGACATTGTTACCAATTATCTGACTGCACAGGCAGAGTATTGCCTTAACTCACAATTGTTTTGCCTTTAGTAAATGTATATTTGCCTGTGGCTTTCAATCTCAGTAAGCCCTAGTTGCCTATAAAATCTGGGGACAGCTGCTCTAAAACTTATCAATCTTGTTTTCTAAAGGGCTTACCCTTAGGTCTACACTAAATCAAAATTTAAACAGAAGACAAAGTCATAGTGGAGACAATACAATTGATTGTCAAAGTGATCTCTCACGGGGATTAGATAGGGATTAGAAAACCTTCCAAGTGACCCTACGGCCAACTGTATATTCGAAGGACTTTTCTTACTGCTGAGCCTCCAACAGTTTTCAGTGGAAACTAATTTGAACAGAATCTCTGCTTGAAAATAAAAAGAAATCTACCTTCTTTGTCAACTATGGATCAGATAAAATCATTTCAAAGGGAAATTCATGCAAAGGCCCATAACAATTACTGTATATCACTTGTATGAAAACTATGCTATCTACCTGTTTAATGAAACACAACTTTCATTTTTACTAAAAATGTCTAGCCGTTTAGAGGGGAGAAAAATCTGTTTTCCTTCTACCCCTCCCCAATTTTGCTCCAGGCTGTTTCAAATAATCTATATACACGCATCTCTTGGTGCAAAATTGAGCAAAATCGAAATTCCTACCCCGGGGCAAGCAAACTGGCCACCCTCAATACCAGCCAACCACATGCAGGATAAAACAAGGAACTTAGTCTGTAAAAGGGACAGCAGTTCTTATCATCCCGAAATCTCAGGTGCCTCAGCTCAGGCATTTACCACAGGTCAGTTCCTGAAAACCTAACTGAACGTTGGTTGAAGTGCGTTTTAATTGTCAAGCAAACTACAATGATGCTTATTATCGTGAATGGTAGGGACGGATATATAGCATGTCTCTGTTCAGATATTATATTTTACAAGATTTCTACTTAGGATACTCAAATTGGCAGCAGGCAGTTCTGTAACCCTGCGGCAATAAGATTCCACTTTCACCACATAATTTGGGCCCGAGCACAACTGGTGCAACCAGAGTTATCTCTACACTGATTTAAACATATTGATGTCTATATGCTTGAAAGTGTCCAACACCAACTCAGGCTGGCGTTTCCCACTGGAAGGTTATACAGAAAACAGAAAGCTAAGAGGCATGTCCATGAACCCATTATTAAGGCTCTAGCACTGGTTTTCAGGTGGCATTTGGGAAAGCAGTGGCCCCATAGTTGTTGCTGAACTACCACTTCCAGCAGTCCCAGCCTATAGTGTGGGAGTGTGACTCAGCACAATCTGGAAAGCTGTAAATTCCCCAACACTCTTTTGGAATACCAGTTAATTTCATTAATTGCTCAAGCACAGCTGTGCTACCCGCACATGAAGAAGTTTCATCAGAGATGATATCAAAGGGGACAATTACATTTCACCCACTTGCATTTTCTAATAATTTCTTGTTTCTTTTGCACAAATGGACTTTGTTTTTAAAGCCTTACATTTAAATGGATTGTTTTCAAACTGGCCAAATTCAACATGTCTAAATCTAGAAAAATTAAAGATTCAGTTTGATTCCATTGTAGCAGGGCACAAGGATGGTCAACGCTCAATCAGGAAAATGTGTGTATGTGTGTGTGTGTGTATTCTCCCTCCCTCCCTCTTGCCATTATTTAAATTGCAAGTATTGCCTTGCAAGTGAGCAAATAACAGATCAGAAGTGTCCACACCGCCAGAATATACCTTAGCAAACCAGAGCTCCAGGTTGCAAATATTCAAGTCAGAGCAATTTTAATTTGAACTGGATCAGATTATCAAAGTTTGGGGAGCCAGATAAATAACTCATTTTCCTTACCTTCGTGATAAAAGCTCCTGACAGTATTGGCTCTGCTGCTCGCTTTCTCTAGACTATAGTCCATGGAAGTTGGCTTCTGACTCGTGTGCAGATGGTAGAGCTCCAACATATAGGAAGGGATAATAGCATTCTGGGATGGGGTGGGCCGCCGCTTAAGCCCAAACATATTGAGCAGACGCAGTTCAAATTCACGCAGGATTTCTTCCGAGAGCTGCAGCGGAGCCGGCTGGCCCAAATCAGCACTGAACCTTCGCCGGTCGCCCACTTCAGGGATGAGGCTGGCAGAGCCCCCTAGCAGTGTGTGATAAAGCAGCAGCACTAGTAGACAGCAGGTCCTGGCCACCATGGTCATCAACCTATAGGCAAAGCACAAAATCAAAAGACGGAGTTAGATTCCGATGGAAGGAGGTAGGACATGATCAACTCCGTATTTGGGGAGCACGCAGAAGGACCAAACAGAGGCGACATTCCACAGACAGGTCCTCCTAGTATGTCCATATTCTGTTCGACTTCAGAATATGTTCAACTTTCTTCCTCTGGAAAAGCCACATGAGGTGAAAATAGCCCCAAACATCTCCAGTCCTCCTCCCCCCACCACCACCCATCCGCGGCTACTGCCTGCCTAAACTATATGATGAATTTGAGGTTTAATGGCAGAGGCTTTCCAAGGCTCACTCAACATGCCACTCAACTCTCTGTTGAAAGCCGAGTGGCGCGGGAGAGAAGAATGCCACGGTCACAAATTGGGGCCCAATCTGGGTTGGTCCCCAGGGCCAGAGGTTTAGTCTTCCGAGCTTCAAGACTCGTGCTGGGAGCCTATCCTCCAGCACAAGTCCAGAAGGTCAGAAGATTAAATCTGTGGTCCGGGTGACCGACCCAGATTGGATCCTGCAACATTATCCTGAGACACGTACATTGGCCTTCATTCATGACAAATTGGGGTGCCCCTCAATTAGCCTTAGCGGAAAGATTTAATCCCTGGCACAGTGTGTCTTGGGAGCAACCAACCAATTGACAGATTTGGCAAAACAAGTTTTCTAAAGCCAGACCATGATTTCCAACTTACTCAAGAGCAGATGTTCACTTCTGAGAGTAAAGAGAAATGAAATGATTAGGACACGGGGGAATCCCCAAATATTTATAACATGTTGGGGCTAAGGAAGTAGAACTTCCTGAAAGAGGTAACCACTCAAAGGTCCTGAGTTTAGGATCGGGAGTGGGAGGATATACGATGGATTCAGTGGTGGGATTCAAATAATTTAACAACCGGTTCTCTGCCCTAAAGATTTCTTCCAACAACCAGTTCACCAAATTGCTCAGAAAGTTAACAACCAGCTTTCCCGAAGTGGTGTGAACTGGCTGAATCCCACCACTGGATGGACTGCTGGCTTTGGTGGAATCAATAACGTATGACTGCTATCTCTGAAAGGGGCTCGGTAGCTTGTTCCACCAAGGAAAAGCTACTTTCTTAACAGACCAGAAGGCAAAACAAGGCTTAGAATTTAAAGAGAAAAATCAATAAAAAGGGAAACTCACTTCGTAACTAAAGTAAACTTGAGCATTATTAATGGAGAAAGATTCTAAACTGTTGTAAAAAAATTAGCAGGAGGAACTTCCCATCACTCTTAGGGGAAATCAGCAAAGCTACTTGCTGATTCCCTAAGAACTGGATTTAGACAACTTATGCCGGTGAAAACCATGATCCTACTGATTAAAATACAGATTATAGGCTGAAGTGGCAAAGACAGCATAAAATTAAGCATGCATAAACCAGCCTAAAAGTAAGAATGCATAATGCATAAGCTGTACATTAAAATGTGCAACTAACTGTGTGCATAATTGGGACGCTGTTTTGATAATTAAGGGTGCATATTCATCCTTACTGTGTCTTCTGCTTCTTGAGATAAAGGTAAACCATTATTTAGTGGGGTCCTCATGGCATCCTAACTTGTCTCTTCCCTATGACTCTTCTCATTCTCCACGCCCTCTTCTGGACTGTAATGGCATTTAGTCTACTGTAACATTGTTGAGTGCTTAGGTTCATTCAGCGAATGAAAACTGAATGGATCTGTGTGAGTCATCATTTGTGAATGGGTTACTTACTCTGCTTAAAACAGCAAGGGTTTATACAAGTTATTTTTACGATCTACGATACAGTTTTAAAGACAGATGAATTGTTTCAGCTCCAGTGAAGGGTTTGAACACTTTGTATTTACTCAGTCAAGGTAACTAATCCCGGTGCAACCATTTGCAGCCTAGCGAGAGGGATTAGTTCATTGGACAGGATTTGCAAAGAGAGGAGGAGGGAAGCACAGGGCAAGACTCAGATGTGCAGAAAAAGGCCTGGTGTCAATCCCAGAGGAAACCAAGCACACGCACACACGCATGCATGCACACCCAAATCCACAAATGGAAGCACATTTTAGGGGAAATTGAAGGTTTCAGTTTGCCAGGAGTACAGTAGCACTCCTTCTGCATCTGATGAAGAGAATGGGCAGGATCATTGGTATCATGTTAAGGGGTGATATGTGTAAAGAAAACAAAGGACCCCCACCTAGTGCTGGGGAAGTGGGCTCAACCCAGACATTTGCTGGAAAGCTCATCTTGGGAAAACACATAGCAATAACTTAGAGCGGCTTCTATCAACTCCTGGTTGCTCTCCAGATAGTTGGCAAAGGAGGCAAGTTGTAGATCAACTTCTGGCATGCACTAGGCTGGGGAAAGTTGTTCAAGAGGATGCTGGACTGCTGCTTGGGGAGCATCCACTATGCAGGGTATTGCTCAAAGGCATCCTCCACCATGACCACCCCCCACCTCCCAACTCTTGGGGTGCTTTAAGAGGCTGCTTCACAGAGAGAGATGAAGAAACCACCCTTGATGTAGCTTATCAAGAACTGGGGGAACAGAGACATAGACCAAGATAATGGAACGTGGAGAGGAACCTCTGCGGTCCTACAACCACCTGAAATCAAAGGAGAGCTGGCCCTTGCTTCTTTCTTCAGGAAAGGTTTGGGGGAGCGCCGGGTGGGGACAAGAAAGGGCCACCGATGTCACTGGAAAGAGGGAAGGAGCTGAGGCAGACCGGACCCTCGGAAGAGCCTTGGCAGGTGCTGCCTTCAACCGCGTCCCGTCTCCCGCGATCCCCTCCCCCCACCAACTTTCCTCCGACCTCCGCCATCCCCCGTCTACCTTTTAGGATGCCGCCGATCGCCTAAGCAGCAACAGCAGCAACGCACTCGGGCACGTCCATCGAGCCAGCCTCCACATCGAAGTCGCCTGGCCGAGCGAGCGGCGTCCCGCGATCCCCTCGGCTCTCCGGCCCGGCCTCTCTCCCCGCCCCCCCGGCCCGGCGCTGTGGTCCGACAGCGGGAGAGGATCGGGCGTCCCAGCCGCGGGGCGAAGGAAGCGCACGGGACGTGAGGGGAGAAGAAGTGACCGAGGCAGCGGACTCCACTTCTTCCGTCGGCACCTTCGAAGCGGCCGAGGCAAAGCCGCCTTCAGACGCGACGCTGTCCTGTCCGAGCTACGGGGGTTCTGGGGGGGGCTCTCCGCTTGGCTCTAGTAGTGTCTCGTCCGCCACAATCCCAGCTCGCTTTTCGGAGGAGAAAACATCCCGGCGGGGCTCGATCGCTTTAACCCGGGCACGATCGGGGGGAGGAGGAGGAGGAGGAGTGGGGGACACGCGGCGATCCCGCTTCGCTGCTTTCGCCCGGCGACCTTTTCCGACGTCCGCATCACTCCAGGCTCCAAGGGCGCCGCCTTGATGGAGAGTGTAGGGAAAGTGGAGGCGACGCCGGCGCCCTGCTCCCAGGCCCGGACTGGCTGGAAAACATGTCTGCTCGCGAGTAGGCAAGGAGAAGATCTGGAAGCCGGGAAGACTCCCGGGGGGGGAAGGGGACGGGAAGCGAGAGTCTCCCGGGGCGAGGAAAGTCAGGCTGTCCCCCGACTCAAGGCCGACCAAGCACCCACACCCGCTTTTCTCTCGGATGGGGAACTGTCAATAGGAGCCCTTCGTCTCCCCTGGGGCGGCAGCAAAACGTTGAATTCCTGGCTACCTCGTAACTTTGCACTTTTCCCTGCACTCTCCTTCCCGGGTGCAAAGAGCAGCCTTCGGGGGACTGCCAGCCTCGGCGGCGGCAGGAGCAGCCGCTTCCTCCTTTTCCTCCCCCTCGGTTCGTTGGTGCGGCGGCTTGTAACTTCACCCCAGCACCCCGGGCGCAGAGATGCTTCTCTTTCGGCTCCGCGTCCGCCAGCGCTCGGAGCGGGCTCGAGGTGCTGCTGCTGCTGCTGCTGAACTTCCTTCCCCCCTGCGCTTTTGCTTGCTCCGCTTCTGCTGATGTCTCGCTCGCCAATCACAGCCGGGAAGCCTGGGTGAGACCGGGAGCCAAGAAGCCAGCCGTCGCGAGTGCTGCGAGGAAGCGCGGCGTGGCGGGCGGCTTTTAAAGGAACCCCCAACCTCCTCCTCCGCCCAGCCTTTACTTTTCTTTTCTTCAACTTTTCCGGATTAGGGTAAGATGAGGAGGAGAGGAAGGAAGGAAGGAAGGAAGGAAGGAAGGAAGGAAGGAAGGAAGGAAGGAAGGAAGGAAGGAAGGAAGGAAGGAAGGAAGGAAGGAAGGAAGGAAGGAAGGAGGATTAGAGGAAGGAAAAAAAGGAAGGAAAAATAAGGAATAAAATGGAAAAGGAAGGAAGGAAAAGGAAGGAAGGAAAAGGAAGGAAGGAAGGAAGAAGAAAGAAAAAAGTGGAAGTCTTTCCACACAGCTCGGGACGAACGCGGCGCTATTCTGTGCAGCGAACAGGGGCAGCGCCCCCGACTCGGCGGATATTTCGGGTTGGGGGGAGGGTTATTCAACGCTTGTTTCTAGAAAGGAAGACGGGGTTTGTTTCCCCTCCCGTTTTTCGGCCAAAAGTCGAGACATCCCAGGACTGCTCCGTGGCCGCGGGGACTGTGGTGGTTGTTGCGGGGGCTCCCGGCTCCAGCCGGTGTGGCTTGCCCAAGCACCCGCTCAGTTTGGCGGGATAAAACAGAGGTCGATCTGGGGTGTAGAAGAGTACTGTGTCCGCGTGTAGTTCTGGGCACGGCTAATGTATTTGCGCGGTGCGAAGCTATTATGCCTGAGAAAGGAATTCCGCAGAGGTTTCTCTCGGGAACAAAACGCGCTTGTGAGTGCCAGGTTCTCAAACAGAGGATGATGTTTGCAGGTGCGTTCGGGTTAAAGCCCGCTTTCTTCTGTGCGGGGAAGTTTGACTTCGGACGTGAGTGACTAAAGGCTGGGTCAGGCGGTTTCAAGCCAGAGAAGCAGCCAACAAAGGTCTATTATACTGGCATTTGTCTATGAAAGAAGAGAAAGAGATGCTACTAGTTGTGCCTTCTACAAATAGTTTTGGCTCCCAGAAGTGGGATTAAAGTGTTTACTCGCTTTAAGGGTGTGAAGGGTCAAAGTAGGAGACTCGTATCCTTTTTCAAAAGAGCTTTTTAAAAAGTTATAAAAAGATATTCACCTGAATGCTTTTTTTTTGCTGAACTAAAAAACAAATCCACCAGCGACTGATTCTCCCCTTCTAATCAAAAGATCTTCAGTGTTGGAATCCTGCCCAGAGTTGCCCTGGTGGAGGAGTTTATAAATATTGTACAATTAAAAATAAAAACGGCTAATTATACATTGGCAATGGGGTATCAGGATGATTTCAGGCTGCTCCTTTTCTCACAACTTAGGCTCACCTGACAGTTTTTCCACAGTTTTTCCAAAAAGCATTTGCTGGTATGTAGTGTAGGGATAGAAAGTCTATTCTAACACATCTGGAGGGGGAGATTAATTTATCACATTGTCTATCTTATCCTCACAATCATTCTGTTATGAAGAAGAAAGGAAATGGTTTCCCAAAGAATGAACATCAAATGCCAGAGTTAAGTAGGAAAAGACTGGAAGCAATCCATCTCTTGTCAGAGCCCAGTCTCTGCCCCAACTGAATTAAGAGTGATTTGGTTTTTTTGAAGGAAATGCAAATACATTCATTTTCTGCAAGCAATAAATAACATTTTCTGCAAACAACATTTATTACTGCGGTTCTAGCATTCCAGCTTGTCTCGTGAGTCATGTGGGGGCATTTTTATCCCCCTTCCCCTCTATTTTGTTCAGTGAGCCCTATTGTATTCTCTGGTGTTTATTCCCAAGAAAGTATGCCTACAACTCAGGTCCATTTAACAGAATAACAGAATTGGAAGGTACCTTGAAGGTCTTCTAGTCCAACCTGCCACTCAGGCAGGAAACCCTTTATCATTTCAGAGAGATGGTTGTCCAATATCTTCCTAAAAACCTCCAGTGTTGGAGAATCCACAGCTTCTGGAGGCAAGTCATTCCATTGATTAGTTGTTCTGTCAAGAAAGTTCTAGGTTGGTTCTCCATTGATTAGTTTCCAGGCATTGTTTCTTGTTCTTCAAGTGCTATGAAGAAGAGGTGGCTGTCATTTTGTTGCTGCCATTTTGTGGCCACCATTCTTTGTGATGGCCATTTTGTGGCCACCATTCTTTGTGGCCGCCATTTTGTGGCCACCATTCTTTATGGCTGCCATTTTGTGGCCACCATTCTTTATAGCTGCCATTTTGCTGCCTAAAACATGTGGTGCCTCCCTTCCTCATAAAGGCATGAACTGGACTGGCCATTAAATGTCCTGATCACATTCATGATAAATCAGGGGACTTTACCTGCATCTGGAGACTATTTAAGCCTGATCAACATAGACTCTGCCATAGAGTCTATCCTCTAGCAATGGCGAATAGTAAGGATAATCAGAATTAATAATAAGAACAGCTGCTGCTCAACCCCACTTGTTACCTGAATCCCCTGACAAACCCTCCCTTCCCCCCTGGCCATGGCCAGCCCTGATAGCATTAGCATCTTAGTTGTGACAGTGATTTTGAATTAGGCAATTAAGTTATATTTGCTTTTTAATCACATGACCCCCCCACACACACACAATTAGCAATATGTAGTTGAGGACATTTTTCCATTGCAGTGCTTTTGAGAAAGGACTTTGAGGCAAGGCCCCGGGAGGTTCCTCAGATCTAAAAGGGCCTGAAATAGCAGAGTTTAAAAGAAGGGAATGCCATTTGATTTTTTAAAAAAGGTGGGGCAGAGTTTATAAGAGAAGTAAATCCAAAGTTTAAAATAACTTAATTGCACCTCAATTCTAAGGATTCCACACCTTGAAATTACAAATCACACAGGTGACATGGTTTTGTTAAGAGAAAAGAGCTGGCCTCTGTAAAAGTGAGTCAGACAGTTCAATATACCGTAGAAATACAGGATAGATCAGTCAAAGTTATGTGCTGCATCGGAAATGCTGAGAAGATAGCAAGGATGTTTGCACAACCCTATTGGTTTATAGCAGGGATCTCCAAACTTGGCAACTTTAGGACTTGTGGACTTCAACTCCCAGAATTCCCTAGCCAGCAATGAATTCTGGGAGTTGAAGTCCACAAACCTTAAAGTTGCCAAGTTTGAAGACCCTTGGTTTATAGAATTACTGTAACCCAGTTTCCTAGTTTCGTATGATCCCTGCAAAAGTGGGGTGTGAGCAATCCATTATACAGTACTAAAATGGAGTTAGCTAGCTGTGGTTCAGTATATTGGTGCAAACGCAACCATGCACTGCACATCGGCTCCCATTTAGATCTTTGGTAATTGATTATTATTATTAAATGATTTATTAGGCCAGAGTTATCCAATGGTTCCTTCTTAATTCAGTTTTTGAAGAATATCCTTGAGTTAATGATTTTCCTCTGGCCTGTATTGCATGGTTTTCTTCCCTTTTGTCCCTGTTGCCAGTTGTTTGCTTCCAGGATTACAGCATTATATGACATTTTGATAACTGATCTCTAACCAGCATGCCCTTTTGCATGCACTTATTTTGATAACTGATCTAACCAGCAGCAACACCAACTTCCCATTTACATATTAAAGCAGAGTCATAAAACTATTCTTTCTGTGAAATCTGTGGGATCTACAACAATTCACTTCCCCCAATACAGGGATCAAAAGTTTAAATCTAACCTGGGGGCAGGGGGGAGGACTTTCAGCGCAGAAATTTGTCTTATATTCAACAGTTCATTATTTGCTGCACTTTCTTATGAGAGGGAGCAGAGTCTTATATTGTGAGGCTTTTATTCTACCAATCAACTTGAATCAATTAAATCTGCTTAGGCTTTGTTCTGGCTTTTTAGGAATAAAGGCCGTCATCATTACCACTCTGGATTCTGCAGAGGAAATGGGGAACCACAGCTTCACGTTTCTATAAACGGAAGTGCCTTTCTATATGTTACTAAATATGAGATCTACACAATGGCAGAGATCCTAAAAAGATTGTGCCCTTTTGTGAATATGTCTGCTGGTGTTGTTGTTTGCGTTTTGCATGTGTTGGGTTGTTTCACATTTTCCATTCCAGAATGCAGAACTTATATTTGATCAAGTTTTCTTTAAATTTAGAAATGGCTGCCCTCTTGTGGTAGAAGATACTAGAACAACTCTGTGGAAAGGAAAGTCCCAATTAGAAACTTTAAGACCAGTTTACTGTTGGTTAATAAATCTTTAAGCTGGCTCTCTTCTCCTGTGTACCTGGAACTATACCTGAAATCACTGTAAATATAATGTACAAACTCCTAACATGAAACCTTGCAAGCTCAAAATAATGGGGAATGGCAATGGATTGTGTTAAAATAGATGGGCGCATGTTTCTTAATAATGAAAGTCTAACATACTGTGTTTAATGTGACTATAACTCACAGTGAAATCAAGTGGTTCCACTTTTAGATTTCCACTACAATCTAAACCCTTTTTCTAAAATGAAAAAAATCACAATTGTTTGATAGTAAATAGAGGGAAACAGACTTGACTTTAACCATCCAAGTTTGTTGTAAAAGGAGACCAATTGTTGCTTGTTTCTTCCAAGGAATATTTGAGAAAGTCTTCGGGGCAATCAAATGCTTTTTCTGCATCTCCTGAGATCAGTTTGCACATCTGCAGACTACTCCCTCGAACCAACCAAGACTGTAATTTGGTGCAGCCATAGTTGGAACACTCAGCACATTTTTGTCTTTCCTTACTGCTTATTTTGTTCAGGCTTTCTAACTCTCTTGCCTGATAAACTGTTCTTGAGACAGGAAACCCGAGATACCATGTGGCAAAATGTGCTTTTGCCTCATAAAATAATTGCCTTACACTGTGGATTTTGAAAAACCCTAACCCACCTTCTTCTGAGACTGGGAAGCTCAAACACTTGGATTAGGAAGAGTGTTTTTGGCTAAAGATGTTGGACTTCAAGCCTGTGGCCTTCTCTATGTTCCTGAACTACTGTATGTCCAATCTCAAGAGTAAAATAGAGGCCTTCTGAAAATACTAATGGTTATGAGGGTGGGCTTGGAATGACAGCTTGCCAAATGTGTAGCATACATTTAGGATCCATCCATCCATCCATCCATCCATCCATCCATCCTTCCATCCATCCATTCTTTGTTTCTCCAGAATTGAAGCAATTTTCATGTGGCTCTGCTTTCATTTTATCCCCATATAATAGTTTAAGTTGAATGCCCATCTACGGTGGAGGGTGGACCTAAACCAGTGGTGGGTTTCAAAAATGTTTCCTACCGGTTCGGAGAGCTCACTTTGTGAATGCGTGCGCAGGGCTCAAACACTGCCCTCTGCATCGATGCTGGTGAGTTGTGCTGTTTTTTAGCTTAGCTGAGGTGCAGCAATCCACTCTCCACACGAATCAGCTGAGCTAATAAACAACAGAATATAGGAGAGGTAAGAGCAGGGATGGATGGGCAGGCCCAACCAGAGGTGGTATTTGCCGGTTCTCCGAACCAGTCAAAATTTTTGCTACCGGTTCGTGAGAACCGGTGCAAACTGGCTGAATACCACCTCTGACCTGAACCCCACTTCTTCTGGTTCCAGTACAGCATTTTCCCCACCACAACCTTCTGGACCCCCACACCACCTTGAGAATTATTTTTCAGCTTCATTGGAGAATGACATTCAGCAATCTTCGGAGTCTAGAGCACTTCTGCCTCAACCTCTCTTCTCACTCATTGCTAGGGCAACACATGCTACTACTCTGGTTGCTTGTCAATATAATTGCTCTGCTCCAAGTTCATTTTCTCCAGACAGGTGTCCTTTGCATGAATATTCCAAGTGGCATCTTTGGCCTTCATCTTCTCTTAGATTAAAAAAAAACCATAAGCAAAAAAGCAAAATACGTGCTACTTAAAGCAGCAGCCTGCTCAGAAAATTTGGAGAAAGCCATTTTGTGCTTAGCTGTAAGGCAGGGATGGGTAACCTGGTGCCCTCTAGGAATTTTGGCTTTGATAGTGGCTGACTACCAGTAAAAGGTGAACATTCATTCTCACCAGGAAGGGAAAGGAGAGGTTCTAAGGAAAAAAAGCATTGACAGTTGGCAGCTAAGGCAGCTGGGTGCAGGGAAACAGCTTGGCGAGGTTATTCAATAAAAGAAGGAACACATTCATCTCTAATGAGAAAAACATACCTTCGCCAAGGGTTCCAGTTAGAGCAATCATTAGGTAACAGTATTACGTTATCTTTAGCTTTGATCATCCAGTACAAGATTTTTTAAATGTCATATTTACATCCCATTAAAATCTTTATAAATATTATTGTTCATTGAGGCCTTCTCCCTCAAGGACTTTGCTCTCTTAGTAGAAATCAAGCCTGATGGTAAACCAAAGAAGGAAGGAAGGAATCTCTTTGTCATTCTGAAACAGATCATGGCAACTTGCTAAAGAGAATATTATCCCTATCCTGGGGATTATTTTAGATGGGAGATATGAGCAAGAACCTGAAAGGTTGCACATCCCACTCAGCTTTCAGCTTCCATGAGCCTCAGTCATTGTAACTGTGTTCTGTCTCTGCAGTTGATAACTAAAAAATTTTGATGTCTACATGTGGGTTTCTGCAGCCCAGATGTACATACATCACTCTCATTAAATGGAAATCAATCAATCAATCAATCAATGTATCTATCATATCTCATCCATCCATCCATCCATCCACCTGACTCCACCATGACTCTGGGATATTTCTAGATTTAACTTCCTTTGCATAGTTTATTGAGCTATGTATTATGCCAGAAGGTGAGAGAACTGTTTTTAATATCTGATCTGCTGATCTGGTCCTTTTATCATGAACTCTGCTTCTTTTCCCTGCATCAAGGCTGGATGCCATAGCGGGATGATAAATCCAATGAATCGCAGCTAATATTCTGGATGTGAAGTCTGGACCAATTGTTAATTATTATGTCAGAAAGTTGCTATATTATTTTTTTCCCTGCTTCCTGATTAACTTTCAAAATAATCCATGTTTGCAGCATTCTGCTGAGTGGACCTGGATAAATCTAGCACAATTTTAGTTTATGAGAAGATAAGAATGTTCAAAAGATGGTCCTCATGTTTTACTTTCCCATAAGAAAATGTGCTGATCAAAAATGAGCCAACAAAAAAAAAATCAATGTGTCTGTGGGGGTGGGGGTGGGGGGGGGGTGTGATTGGATTGGATTGGATTAGATTAGATAAAATAGATTAGATTGAAAGTAAAATTGCTCAGCAATTTTGGATTCCAGATTTCTGGGTTTATTAGTCTTTGATTGCCCAGCCCACCCACTCACTCCAGAAGTAATGAGAGTTCCTTTCCTTACTTTGAGATGAGCAGCATAGGCCAGTTCTTCTGCCTTTGCGGATCTTCCCAGGCTGATTAATGAGATCCTGTTTTGTCCTGAAGTTAACCGCACTAATTAGAGAGGGCTGTAAAGCACTATAAAGAGGTATATAAGTCTAAATGCTATTGCTAATTAAAAGTCGTCCATTATTCCTTTGGCTTCCTATCCTCTTCATTTTTTCCAAGATGAAAACTTGGCACCTGAACCACAAATTAACTTTATTTTAGTCACGTCTCAGCATCTACTGAATCTACAGCATCTACTGAAATGGTCTAGACTTGGGAGCTGAATGAGATTTGGCCTGCTTAGTACTTGATGAGAGACCACCATGGGTCTCCAGGATTTTGGCTAAATTGAAAAGTATCCTAAAAGAAGGCAGTGAAAAGTCACTTCATTATTCAGTGTTCAGGGTTGCTGTCAAGAAGACTCCAGTCACCGGGAGCTAAAGTTGACTCAAGTTCTTTATAATGCTGTACAGACCCAGCTCACATGATACAGTAGGTTCAATCTGTCGTATCAAAACAGGCAATTGGATTAACTCAGTCAGCCCTTTTGAGTTAATCGTGGGTAAGCACACTGTGCAAATGCAGTTATCATAAGCTGTAGAAAGAGCCAAAAAAACTGCATGTAAACCAGTCTAGTTATGGCCTACAATCGACAAAATAAGGTTCTAGCTCCGTGACGGTGAACCTATGGCACATGTGTCACAGGTGGCACGCAGAGTCCTCTCTGCAGGCATGCAACTCGTCGTCCCAGCTCATCTCCACCACACATGCGCATGCGCCTCATGCCGGTCAGCTGATTTTCGGGTCTCTGCCATGCATGCGCAGAGTGGGGGGTGCATGCGGGTGTGTGTGTGAGGGGGTGTGGGACAGCCCCTCGTGGCCTGTTTTTTCTCCCAGGAGGGTGCAGGGAGGCAAATGGGGTGCAGGGGGGTGCAGCACAGCCCCCATGGCCTGTTTTTGCTCCCAGGAAGCTGCAGGGAGGGCCAAAATGGCATGGGGGGGCCAGACGTGCATGCATGGGAGGAGTGCGGGGGTTGCTTGTGCATGCACAGGGGAGCGGGGAGTGCAGGGGGTTGCATGTGTATTGCATTATGGGTGCAGGCAAGTGCACGTGCTGTTGCACCCATGCACTTTCAGCACACAATGACAAAATGATTAGCTATCACTGTTCTAGCTCAATATGGTATACAGCTAGTCCTCAAGTTACGATCAGAAGTGAGCCCCAAATTTATGTGGCTAAGTGAGTTTGGTTAAGTGAGTTTTGGGCCCATTTAGACCCCGGGACACTGCAACCGTCATAAAGATGAGTCAGTTGCAAAGCATCTGAAGCAGTGGTGAGATTCAAAAAAATGTACTACTGGTTCTGTGGACTTGGCTTGGTGGGCGTTGCCTGGTGGGCATGGCAGGGGAAGGATACTGCAAAATCCCCATTCCCTCCGCACCCCACTAACCTGCTTTCCAGCTCCGTTCTCCTGTTCAGGGCAACAAAAGAAGACCCAGCCGATCAGCTGGGACTCGAGAGGCAGAGAATAGATGGGGCAGGGCCAGTCAGAGGTAGTATTTGCCAGTTCTCTGAACTACTCAAAATTTCCGCTACCGGTTCTCCAGAACCTGTCAGAACCTGCTGAATACCACCTCTGATCTGAATGTTGATCATGTGACCAGGGAGATGCTGCAATGGTCCTGAGTGTGAAAAATAATCATGTCACTTTTTTCAGTGCTGTTGTAACTTTGAACTGTTGTAAGTCATGAACTACTTGTTTATGATTAAACATATAAAAAGTCTGCTCTGAAGACCAGAGGCTCAGTAGCTGACAATAGCGCACTGATGATTTTGCCTGGGCTGTAAAGTTCAAGGTATTGGTAACAACATACAAAGTCCTACATGGCTTGGGTCCAGGGTACTTGCGGGAGCGTCTCCTGCCGGCATCACGTTCTGATCGCCCAGCATGCTCCCACAGGCAGGGCCTCCTTGAGGTACCATCGGTTAGACATTGTCAATTGGCGGTACCCAGGAGTAGGGCCTTCTCTGTGGGAGCATCCACCCTGTGGAATCAGCTCCCCTTGGGCCTTTGTTTGGCCCCTGATCTCCGCTCCTTCTGCCGTGACCTGAAGACCTGGCTTTTTCAACAGGCCGGTCTGGACTGACCGGGTGGGGAGGGCTTGTTTTAGAGTTATTTTAATTAATTTTAATTTATTATTTTACTCTCATTAGGCTTGTAACTGTTTAATCGTTTTTTATTGTAAATTTGTACTGGGTTTTATTGTTAGCCGCCCTAAGTCCTTAGGGAGAGAGGGCGGCATACAAGTCTAATAAAATAAATAAATAAATAAGTAGAATCAGGCCTGAGATTTTATCAAAAAAGTACTAGACTGGGAAATTGAAAAGCACCTTAGAGTACGGGTGTCAAACTCATGGTGTCACGTTGCTGTTGTTGTGACGTTTTGTAATGTATTGTTCTCTTTGCGGAGCTGGGATGGGCATGTCCTGCGCATGACACATCCGGCCCACAGTTTGACTTAGAAGAAGGAAATCATTAGAAATCAGTCTTGTCACTTGTCTTTTACCTTTTTGTACAAATGCAGCTCATATGGTTAGTTTGTGATTCGGCCAGTTCTCTAATCTGGCTAATTGGATTAATTGAGTTAAGGAACACTGGTGGGAAGAAGCAGCCAACAGACTGACCATAGAGCAGCATAGCAATAATATAAACCCTGAAAAAGCAAGCAAAAATCAATGTAGTAACAGTGGCTGAAATAAATATCATAATGAGCTGAAGATTGTGCTCTTTATGCTATTATTTTGTTATTGGGTATGGTACTTAACATTTTGGTTCTGAGAAGACTACAAGGACACCTCCAGGAAGTTGTGAAATTCAACTTTAAGGGCATCTTAAACGTACAAACTTAGCCAGTGTGTGTTTTATGGTTCAGTATACTATATACATCTTTGATTCGTTCAGAAAAATCAAGGTTTATTATAAGGCAGTAACCCAGGTGGTTATAACTGGTTTGTTTTGATTGTCTGTTTTACTAGAATAACTGGTTTATACCTGGACAGGTGCAAGGATAATGCAAGGATATTAAGCTATAATATTGCATTTTAACTCATGATGAGCAATCGTGGAAAGAGAATTGAATAAGGAAACTTTCAGCTGGTACCCCTAGCACACTCCCAAGGCAATAAGTAAACTGGATGTAGATGAACCACAGATAATGAACTGTGGTTACTTATTACAAAAAGGTTGTCATTTAAGAAGCACCCATCTTCATGGGAGAGCTGTTAGCCCCTTATCACAGATCATATATGTTTCATTCTGGGAGGGAGAGAAATATGAACCTATCCATGTTGTCTTAAGACCACTCAAGGGGAGAAGCTGGGGGGTGGGTTGTCTTTGCAGTTGAAACAAAAGAAAAGCAAACATGTCTTTCTACTTCAACAGATTGTCTTTGGAAACAATTTACCATTGAAAGCCCATGAAAAGACTCAATTTTGGGATGAAGGGCATTGCAACATCAAGGGAGTCTTGTTTCTGAATGCCATTTTGATTTGCCAATTCTGAAAAATCTATTCCTTGTGCATCCTTCTTGTTGCCTAGAATTTGAAAGGGCATCTGGGAACTCAGTCTATGGCTGAGTTCCTACAGTAAGCTAAACTCTGGTTGGGTCATTTGCAGCCCAAGTGTATTGTTGCGAACCCAAACAATTGCGGACCCAAACACTTTCCGTGTCTTCTATACATCATATATGCAATTATTATACACAGATAATCCTTGACTTTACGACCATTTGTTTAATTATTTGTTCTAAGTTACGATGGCCTCAGAAATAGTACTCACAAAGTTACAACTGTCCTCAAAGTTACAACTGTCACACCACATGCTCGCTCACATGATCACAATGTGAGCACTTACAATGAGTTTGCATTTGCAACAATTGCAAGATTACAAATGTCCACCTTCTGACAAGCCTGGTCAATTGGGAAATCCTGGTTCACTGAATAACCATGTGATTTGTTTAAGATCTGTTGTAAAATTGGGTCTGGTGGTCACGTAATGACTCATTTAACAATTGCATTGCTTAGCAACTGAAATTCAGGGTCCTAACTGAATTGAGAATTACACATATCTAATATTATACCCTTTAAGACATAGATTTGTGTTAACTGGCATCTCCTAATATTTGCAGTCAAGAGGATTAATATTTCAGGTGGTCACTCATGTTCAAATCACCTCATAAGTTGATTGTTGCAATGTGCTTTATATTGGTTTGCCATATCTGGTCCAGAATGCATCAGCATTGCCAATAATGGGGATGTTGCAGTGTGCCTCGTGACACCACCACTCTCTGAACTGCACTGGTTGTCTATAAACTTTCAAGTGCAATTCCAGGTGCTGGTTACCACCTATTAAAGTCCTTTATGGAATAGAGTTTGGTCACTGAGGAGTGCGCGTCTATCATAGATTTTGCCCATCTAGTAACATTGGATAAAGCAGATACATGTTATATCCCCTCAATCTTAAAAGGGCCTTGGTGGCTCAGGCTGTTAAATGCCTGCATTTAAGTTCCAGCTGCCTACAATTACTGTAGGCTCGAATCCCACCAGGCTCAAGGTTGACTCAGCCTTCCATCCTCTCAGGGTAGGTAAATTGAGGACCCAAGATTGTTGGGGGCAATTAGCTGACCTTGTAAAAATGCCGCTTAGTAATAAGCAGGCATATACAATGGAATGAAGGCTATTGCTGAGCACACTGGGTTGTATCCCAAAAATCGTAAGCCGCCCTGAGTCTCCGGAGAAGGGCGGCATATAAATCTAATTTTAAAAAAAATCTGTCTGGACCTCACTGTCATGTATTTGCCCTTTGGATTAGCAGCAGGCTAGAGAATGGTATGGCTCCCACCCCAACAATGTTCAGAAAGTCTCTGAAAAAGGGCGTTGGTACTTACCTGATACGCCCATTCTCCATGAGCTGCGAAGAGCATCCATAAGTGGGAGGTGCTCGGTCTCTCGTGAAGCAGGCTGGGCTAAAATCTTACTGGGACACTCCTCCTCCTGGAACTCCACCCCAATGCCCCAGTTTTGGCGAAGTCGAAGTGGCAAACCTGCCTATACTTCACCTATCTACAAAAAAACGTTTGGCCGGAGCAAAGCCCCCCCCAGACAGAAAAAAGGGTGGGGCTGGATGCTCTTCGCGAGCTGCTCCGAGCATCCAGAAGTGGGACATACCAAAGCTGGAGTTGTCCTCAGGGAAGGGATGCCGTCTGGCACCAAATCTACTCTCGGTCCCTATGTACCTGCTGTAAGACCCTTCTGCCAAATGAAGCCTCAGCAGTGGCAAACACATCCACCTTATAGTTATATGAAGGGGAGGAGAGGACCAGGTGGCCACCCTGCAGGTCTCGTCTATCGAGGCCTGAGTGGCCCAAGCAGCCGATGTTGCCGTACTACGTGTTGAGTGGGCAGTGATGCCCGCTGGTACAGGGATAGATTGAACCTCATAAGATTTTGCTATTGAGGCCCTGAGCCAACGGCCAATCATGGAGGAAGACACTTTGTGACCCTCAGACCTAGGGAGAAAAGAAACAAAAAGGGCCTCGTCTTCCGGGGCGCCGTGCGTGTATGTATATCGCAATGCTCGGCGCACATCAAGGTGATGCCATTGCCGTACCAGATGATGAATCGGGTTAGAACAGAAATTGGGAAGGATAAGTTCCTGTGCCCTATGGAAGGCAGAATTGACTTTAGGTACAAGCGTAGGATCAGGCCTGAGGACTACCCTGTCTGTGGAACACACAGAGGTCCAATAGATAAGGCTGCCAACTCTGATATTCTCCTGCAGCGGTAATCGTGACCAAAAATACTATCTTATCGTTAGGAACTGTAGACGATGGTTCCCAAGGGTTCAAAGGGAGCTTGAAAGTGCCGACAGAACTTTGTTCAGGTCCCAGGTTGGGTACGTGGACAACTGGAGGCGTAAATTGGTGGCACCGCAAAACTTCTGAACCGAGGGTGTTGAGAAACTGAGCGAAAATCACCAAAGGATATAACTGAAGCCAGGGCAGCCACTTGGGTGTAAGGTGTTAGGGGACAGTCCTCTATCTAGTCCCTCCTGTAGAAAATCCAACAGCTGTGCTACCGATGGAGAGGTGGGAACAACCCCTGATTTAGTGCACCATTTACAGAAGATGTTCCAGGTGGCATTATATATGCACACAGTTGATGGTTGCCTAGCCGCTTGTATAGTATCAATCACTCTGGCGGAAATGTCCTCTGACCTCAGGCCCGCTCAACCTCCAAGCGGCTAGACTGAACCAGTGCGGGTCTGGGTGAAGGACCGGGCCCTGAGAGAGAGATATCATGGACGATGGAATCCTCCAAGGTTCTTGGATGGATAAGCTCCTCAGGTCTGCAAACCATGGCCTTCTGGGCCAATGGGGGCCACCACTAAGATCTCGCCCGTTCTTCCAGAACCCATTGAATCAGCCTGGGAATCACTGGAAGATGAGGGAAGGCATATAGAGAGACCTGAGGGCCAAGGGCAGGGAGAGCATTGACATCCTCCACTCCTTGGGACAGATACTGGGAAATGAATGAGGTAATTAGCGTGTTGAGGGAGAGGCAAATAGGTGGATTACAGGAAGGCCAATTTCTGGACTGCTTTCTGAAACAATGAGGGTGCAGACACCATTCTGCCTGGTCGGCGTGGCCCTGCTGAGCCAGTCCGCTCGTACATTGGTGATGCCGATATGTGCTCAGCGCTTTGTGGAGGAAGTTGTTTTGGCCCACAAAGCAATTTCTCTGCCTCTCGCATCAGGCATTTGGAGTGTGTGCCCCTTGTTTGTTCAAGTGGGCCTTGGCAGTGATATTGTCCGTGAGCACCAACATGTGGTTGGGCGCAGTGTTGAAACAAAACTCGCATGAGGCGGAGGTGAGCGGCCCTCAGTTCCAACCAATTTATGTCCTGTGCACGCTCTGGAATGGACCATTGTCCCTGAGCCATGTGGTAAAGATAATGAGCCCCCATCTGTACAGGCTGGCGTCTGTGGTGATGGTCTCTCTTGGAGGATCCCTGAAAGACAACCCCTTTTGATTGTTGCAGCAGTCCACCAGTGGAAGGATCTTAGCGGTGGATGGTACGCGTAACTTCGGGCCCTGGGTTGTCCTCCCGATCGCTGGTGCGACGGCAGCATGAACCTGCAGAGCCCTGGCATGCAAGCGGGCCCAAGGAATTATGGCTATACAAAAATCATCTTCCCCAGTAATTGCGATGGCGATAGAGGAACCCTTTTAAGGGTACTGATTTCCTGTACCAGTTTCCTAATACTTTCCTGCCTAGGTGAGAGAAAAACCATGCCCTGTGTGGTATCAAGAACCCCTAGATGAATTAGTCTAGTTGTAGGGTTTAGGTGACTCTTGTCCCAATTTATAGAAAACCCATGACTCCGAAGAGTGGAAATGATGATAAGGGAATCTGCCTTGAACTGCTGAATGGATGATGACAAAATCAAAATGTCATCCAAGTAACAATGTAGCCCGGGTCTGCTCCTGAAGCGGCCAGCGCCGCCAGGACCTTTAAAGGTCCTGGGAGCGGAAAACCAGTCGGAAGGAATGACATACTCATAGTGTATGTTATTATAACAAAACCTAAGAAATTTGTAATGGGAAGGCCGAATCAGTATATGCAAGTATGCCTCTGTAAGGTCAATAGATGTAATCGTCCCCTCCCTGATGCCAAGTAAGATCGATTGTAATGTGGTCATCTTGAACTTATGATACAACAGAAACTGGATGAGACGTTTCAGATCTAGAATAGCCCTCCAGCCCCGAACTCTTGGGACCCACGAATGGGAATAAAATCCCTGACCCTGTTGATCTAAGGGTACCGTTTGAATGGCCCGAATCTCCAATAAATGGGAAATGGCAGATTGCATGAGAGCTCTTGTTGGGATCTCTAGAGAGAGGACATTTCATAAAAAAGAAGATGTGATTGGTTGGAGAGGAACTCAAGAGCCAAGCCAAACCTGATGGTATTCCTCACCCAGGCATGGAGGTGGAGGAATCCCACTGGTCAGCAAGAACCTTAAGCGGCTATGGGCACTAGATCCCACTCATCATTTGGAGCGGAAGTTCCTGCCACTAGCTCCCCTGAACTGCCTCCTGTTCTGCCCCCTCTCTGCTTCTGCGGCAAAGTGGAAGAGTCCGACTGTTGCCCCTGGCTCTGTGTTGGAGCCTATGGAATCTGGAATAGTAGTGTCGGGTAAGGGGATGAGAGGGGCCTCTTGAAATGGCTGCAAGGTTGGGAATCTGACCTCCTAAACAGAGAGGGGAGAATCTTCTTTTGATTTTGTCTCAATAAGGAGAGGATCAAGGGCCTTGCCAAATAGTTTCTCCCAGATATAGGTGCAGAGGCAAGCTTCCATTTCCTCATCTGCCTGCCAATGACAGAGCCACAATAGGCGTCTGGCACAGACTTGGGAAATGGTAGCGAGGAAAACTTCACTGTTGAAAGTTCGTCTGCCAAAAACTTCGCCAGCCCCAATTATCTTGGCGACATCCTGATGCAGGGCATTGGAAGCTGGTATTATTTCTCAAATGGCAAAGCCATCTGAGGGAGGACCTTGTAAAGAAAGAGGCGGCGTGGCGCCTAATGGCCAGCGTCAGAAGCGTCGCTCTCGCAAAGAGCCATTTCAGCCCTCCTTTCCTCTGGCTTCAGAGCTTCCTCCGCCTCCCTGGGATGACTGAAGAAAGATACCAGGGCAGCTATGGGGTCATCTACCTCAGGAGTGTTTAATGAGCTAGAAAACTTCGGGGCAAGGTTATAGAACCTTTGTCATACCCAGTCGGGGGAGGATAAAAGCAGATAGGGCCCATTGTTTGTCAACCAGGTGGGTGAACATGGGGAACAGGAATAACTTCAGCTTCAGTGGCAGGTTGATGGAAGATTAGATCATCTGGCTCTTCCTGCAACCCGGTTGACTAATTTTGGGAGGAGGTTGGCAAAGGCAGTGGTGTTTTAGCCTTAACACAAAGGGATTTGAATAAGGGTGGATGGAAGAGCCCCATAAAAACTGAATGGTCAGGGGTAATTCCTTCATCGTCAGACATCCCCCTCTCCAGGGGGTCCGCTTCAGAAAGGTCTGGTCAAGATTGTGAAGTGACCTAGCTTCTTGATCCATCCAGTCACCTTGGTCCCCATCTCCTGTATACCTGTGGTGGTGGGATGGATGCAAGGGCAGAAAACTCCCTTTGGGGGGATACTTGGTGATACTGTTGTTCCACAATACCCACGGAGCGCCCCGATAGGGACATGCAATCTGGTGCCATGGAAGGTTGGTTGGTATGAAGAGATTGCTGCATGCCTGAGGCAATGCCTTTCCTTATTGCCAGCTCCATCCATGATCTTATTTTGGCTGGTATTTCATCCGGGAGGTCATCATGCTGGCATCTGGGCCTGGCACACTCTGGATGGTGTGAGTGTATCCTCAGGGGGCCCCACTGCTGTGGGTGTGAATGTTGCCTCAGGGAGCCTACGTGGGGCCAGGTTGGACCCTGGAGCCTCCTGATGGATGGACCTGGGCAGGCTCCGTCCGGTTTGGATGGAAAGATCCAGAAGCGGTGAGAGGGGGCTTGGAGAACAGGTGGAGGTGGTAGGTGGGAAGGGGAGCTTGCTCAGACTCCTGTGGCTTTGCACCATTTCTCCAGGGCCTGATGATGCCTTGGAGGCGTCCTTCTCAGCTGCCCGTGAGGACCTATTAGAGTTTGGTATAGCGGGTGGGATCCTTGACCACTAGCCATCTCGTATGGAGATGTTTGTCAGATCAACTGTGGTGGTTCCCTGAAGGTACGTGACCTAAGTAAATTTTCCCCTTCCGAGGAACCTTGATGATATAATACCTAATATATTTATTATTATTATTATTATTACTACTACTAGTGTTGCTATTACTATTATTATTGCTATTATTATTATTACTATTACTATTATTAGTATTGCTATCACTATCCTGTGGATATGATAGGCCTGTGGACCAGTGAGACCTCATGCATGCAAAAAAAGAGCCTCTCTGGGTGATAAGGATCCTGTGAAGGCCTGCCAACAGCTGCCAGAATAGTCTTATCGAATAAACGGGCCTGACCCAAGTCCCCAAAAAGGGAAGCCTAAGGGTAGAGGAAGAGGAGGGGTGGATGGTGTCCCAGTCCCCAAGAAACCTTAACCAGGGGCTGTGGGCCTCAAAGCCTGAAGAAGAAATGCTCCATGGCCCTTCCAAAATGGCGCAGCCGCTGCCTCGTAGCCACCTGGGCTCTATGTGTGTGCATGGCCCCAGAAAGGAAACCACCTGGCATGCTACAGGTTATTCCAGGGACAAGCAGCAATGCTGACAGCTCAGTTGGAGTGAAAAGGAGGAGGATGTAATGTAGCATTCACCCACCTTCCTGCAGCAGCAGCGATCGGAGATAAGGCTTGGGGCCACCTCTGTTAGGGGGGCTTGAGCCCTCCGTCTCGGATAATGATGGTGTGCTTGTGCGATCGCTCCCACCGGGCGTCGGGAAGATAACCCTCTGATCGCTCCCAGCGGTGGCGTGTGGGAAGGAAGATAAGCCTCTGATTGCTCCCAGCAGCCAGCGAGCGGGCGGAAGATAAGCCTCTGAGGCAGCCGCCTCAGGCGCTAACTCCCTGCACCTAACGCGATCCCGATGGCCTGATGTTAGTTAAGTCCGTGCGGAGCAGAGAAGCTAAAGGCTAGGAATTGAAGAAAAAGTTTCTGCTCTGCCAAACCCAACTACCTGCTATCGAGGCTGAGCAAAACTGGGACGTTGGGGTAGAGTTCCAGGAGGAGGAGTGGCCCAGTAAGATTTTAGCCCAGCCTGCTTCATGAGGGAGAGGGACCTCCTCCCTTATGGATGCTCAGGGGCAGCTCGGGGAGAATTCTCTGGTAAACAATTTTTTTCACTCTTTTTCCTTCCTGAAAAACTTTTAATGACTATGATAGAACCCTTCAAATTGAACCCAAATATAACTTCAGAATGACTGTATCACATAAAAATTTTGAGAAATGTGAAATTAATTTTAAATGACTGCAGCATATTTAATCGTCTAATGTTTCGACATGTTGCATGAGTCTGATAGGGCCGGCGGTGTTTTGCAGCCAATTTGCTGGTGCTATACTGACCATCAAGATAATCTGTAATTTCTTATCGATGCAATTTTGCATATAATTCTAGAGTACTAGACAATCTTGGGTCCTCACTTCAAAAGTATTTTCTTAGCAGATTCCTCAAAACCTTCCAATGGCAGAGCTTCTAATGTGAGAAGTTCCTTTAAAAAATCAGGGAGCTATTCAGAGAGATATCTGCGTGAAATTAGCCCATGCTGAACTGTACAACAGAGTCAAATGTCAGCAGGTGACCACAGGAAATGTTTTATGACATTTTGTTTTATGTCACAAAATCCTCTATGATAAATTTTACAACTTAAAAGGGTTTACAAACTTTGTGAAATGTTAACTCCAGAGAATCATGGATCTTGGATTTTGGGTGCTTTCTGTAAGTTAGTCCATTGGAGGTACTTCAGTTCAAAAATGTTGCCCTGTGGCACATCGTTTACTGCTTAGTTAAAGGTTACAGGAACAAAATTTTAGTAGTATATAGATGAGTGGCTGTTTTAGTACATCCAGTCCAACCCCTTTCAGTAGAGCAGGGCAGTGATGGCAGAGGTGGGTATTCAGCAGTTTCTGACCAGTTCTGGAGAACTGGTAGCGGAAATTTTGAGTAGTTGAATACCACCTCTGACTGGCCCCACCCCAATCTATTCTCTGCCTCCGAATCTCAACTGATTGGCTGGGTTTTCTTTTGTTGCCCTGCCCAGGAGAACAGAGCTGGAAAGCAGGTTAGCAGGCCAAACCGGTAGTTAAAAAAGCTTCCACAATCAGTTGAGAGGAGAAAGAAGAAAAAAAGTGCAGGATCGGCCCTCCCACCCACCCTGTGCTTTTCTCTTCTTTATCCTCTCAGCTGATTGGCTGCAGGCCTCAGCTGGTGTGGGGAAAGCTGCATGGCATGTTAGGCAAAAGCACATCCACCAAGCCATGCCAGCAGAACCATTTTGAACCCTACCACTGGGGCAGGGTGTCAAACTTGTGCCTGTGGGCGGATACATCCGTGCTGGCCACCCCGTCCAGTTTAGCGAAGGGAAGTCCCGATCGTCACGTGATGCCAGGTTTGTCACCCCTGCAATAGAGAATATTTCAAGAAAGGAGAGCTTGTTACTCCCCAAGGCAAGTTGTTCACCCTCAAAAGCTCATTCTGTTCAGATGTTTCTCCTAACATTGAGCCAGTCTGACAATTTCCACCCATTACTTTTAATCCTGTCCTCTACAGCAAGAGAAGGAGGAAAGGCTCATTGCCTTCAAACCTCTTTGTAGGTCTCCCATAGGTGCTCCAACTTCAGGTGCTGATTATCGGTGTGAGGCAGGAAGCACCCAAAATGAGGGTTTTCATTCTATAAAAGATTTAATCTAGTCTTAAAAATAACAGGGAAAAGTCACCATCCTAAATCCTGGGAAAATAAAAATAAAATCCAGATTGTGGATTTCTTATGTATGGCATCTGTCTGCATCGTTGTTCACTAAGGCTCTCACCCCAAAGTAACATTATGGGTGGTTGCCCGGACGCGTCAAAGTGGAGTCCACCTCTTACTCAAAGCTACCTCTCTGCTCTGTTTGTCCCATGGGAAGTCATACAATGGTTACTCTACAAGGTTGACAGGAAGAGAGAGAGGAAGGGAAGCCACATAAGGCATCTTGAACACATTAAAAAACATTATTAGTGAGAGATTCATATAGACTAGAGATGGGGAACCTTTATGACTTGACATGACAGCCAGCATGGCTGACTCAGGAATTCTGGGAGTTGAAGTCCATAAGTCATAAAAGAGCCACCCCAGATCTAGACCTTAGTTGATAAAATATGTATCTGGAGAAGAATAATAAGCTGGAGGCACCACACAAAGTGGAAGAATTTATACTGTATGATTACCCATCACTGACTGGATTTGAAAACAGAAGATTGTTGTGGGGTGGGCAGGGCTGTTTGTGTGTTTGTATGTGTGTGTGTGTTTGTTTTCCTGACTCCACTGTCCTTTATTTGAAACTGGAGCAAAGCTGGTGTTTTGTTTCTAGAGCTCCAAGTATTTGTAGCAACATCTTTCCTGTTGGAACTTAGCCTTTCTTCCCATCCCACTAATACATTGTCATTCTCAGAGATCTTTAAATGGGACAAAAGCAAGATGCAAAGAAGCTTGGATGTTTACAAGTGACCTTTCTTTCCTATCATAATTTATAATTTATTTTCCTGAGCAGCTTAATTTCCTCATTGCACAGTGCAGCACGGGGAGGGGGGGGGGCATTTGCATAACACAGGAGCTGCCATAGAAGAGAATGCCTGGGTTTGTGCTCTTCTGGCTGCAAGTCGATTCAAAGGGCATATGGGCCATAATACACAGGCAAATAATCAATACAAACTCAAGGTAAACCACTTCAAACTCGATTACAGAAAATACAACTTCAGCAACAGAGTGGTCAATGCCTGGAATGCTCTATCCGACTCTGTTGTTACAGCCTCAAACCCTAACAGCATCAATCTCAAACCGTCTATTGTGGATGTTAAGTTTGCATGAAGAGGAAGACAGCAGTGCTTCAGCTCTTAAGTTTATTAGTGACTTCAGCTCAGAACGGACCCAATTTGGCTTAGCGAGAGGCAGCTATATATAGCCAGCTGACTGGCTGACAGCTAATCAGAGTGCAGGGTTTTCCCTTTTTAACCAATGATTTCAAACACTTTACAAGAACAACCAATCAATTCAAACTCTGATACATAACACCCTCCCACTAGGTTTAGTCCATACTCAAACCCCATCTATCTAATGTATTCTTTTAAATAGGTGGGGCTCTTCGTGTGCACATTGAGACCTATGGTTCAGATGTTTTAAGGTTCTCACCTTGTGAGGAGGAAATGTGTCTGTTGACATTTCCTTACTTGGACTTCTAGTAATGGTAGAACCTGTTTGGTTACTACAACCTGGTCTCTCTCCTCCCATCCATCTCCAACCCAATGTCAGCACCTAAGTCAGGTAGTGATGTGCAATCTTCCATTTGTAAAAATGGTTGTTGGCACTGTGACAGGTTTTGGGATGGTTCCAGTCATGTTAGCTTGTTACACATGGGGTTGATTCTTGCTTGCTGATTATCCTCATAATCCTCCCCTTCCCCCTAGAAGCAGTAGGTAGGGAACCAAAGAGAAGCTATGGCAATACTCCTGAGTAGTCTGGACCTCAACTGATCAATGTGCCTGCTCCAGAGGACACCATCCTCCATTTGTACCCTGTAAGACCTGGGGCCTCTGATTTGGGTTATCTCAGCAGGAATCCATAATGGTTCACCCAGAAGGTTTTTGCATAAACAGAATCACCTACAGTGGATTGCTAATTTTGCTAGTGGAATCTAGTGGTGCATTGGGTGCATAAGTGGGATGGAGGCGGTCAAGGGGAGATCTGAGTTTCCTACCCATCAACAACTTCGGCTGGGGTTAAGTTAGTTGAGGGGTTGGGAGTGATATGCTGGACACTGAATAGTTTTTCAACTTTCTCAGTGATGTCCCTGGACCCAATTGCTGAAGTTTTTCCTTGTGTAATTACCATGCATTCAGCCCGGCCCTTAGCCAAAGGATGCCCAGGGGCTGTCAGGGCATGTCTGATACCCTGCTGTGCTAAATATGATTCAAAAAGTTTGGATGTAATAAGGACCATTGTCAGAAACAAGCACATCAGGTAACCCATGAGTTACAAAAGTTTTTAAGCTGTTTGATGACAGCTTCAGCTGTGGTGGATGCCATAGGATAACCTCTAGCCATTTGGAATATGCATCTACTATAATAAGGAAAGTGTGCCCTCTGGTAGGGCCAGCAAAATCAATGTGAATCCTGGACCATGGGCCCCTAGGACATCCCATTCGTGTTTTGGGGGCTGGAGTGGTGGGCACGCTGACTATCTGACAGTTGGGACAGGATGCATCCCAGTTTTCAACCATTTTGTCAATACCTGGCCACCATACATAACTCCTGGCCAATCCTTCATTCTGACAATTCGGGATGATCCTCATGTAACATTTCCAAAACCTCTTTCTGTACTTTTGCAGGAATAACCACCTGTTATCCCACAAAATACATCCTCTTAACACAGATAACTCAGTTTGCCTGGATTTAAAAGGTTGGGTAAGTTGAGGTAGATCTTGTAGTGGCCAACCTTTTTGATCCAGCCTACAATAGGAGCCAGTAAAGTGTCTTTGGCAGTTTCTCTGGCAATCTCAGCAGCATGGACTGGAAGCTTGGCAACAGTTTCTAGAAAGAGGTGTGAGTCTCAGGAGCAGGGGTCCTCAATGTGTGATGAAGGGGCAGTGACTCCAAGCATCTGTGCCTAATGTCTTTTCCAGGTCTGTGGATCAGTTTGTATTAATAAGCAGTCAGAAATTCAGTCCATCTCAGCATTCTTGGTGACAGGATCGTGGGCGTTGGTTTGTCCCCTGCCACAATGCCTAATAGAGGTTTGTGATCTGTGACAATAGTGAATCTTCTGCCATAAATGTATTCATGGAATTTCTTGACAGCTGCCACAATTGCCAAAGCTTCCTTGTCCAGTTGGCTGTAATTTCTCTCTGCTTTAGTCAAAGTGAGAGTAAAATGCAATAGGAGCTTCCCTTCTGCTGGGAAGCATGTGACTCAACACCCCCCCACTCCAAAAGGGGATGCATCACAAGTCAGTACAACAGGCAAATTCTCAGAGAACTGTATTGTACAGAAGTCAGGCGTGATTTGTCTCTTAATATTGTTAAATGCAGCTTGTTCCTTTCTGCCCAAGACCCATGCCATTTTTTGTGCAGTAATCTATAGGGGTTCTGCAATGGTTGCCTTCTGAGGTAGAAACATATGATAGAAGTTAATGAGTCCCAAGAATGCTTGCAAATCTGTTTTGCATTTGGCCTTGGGGGCTTCTTTGATTGCCTGAATTTTGGCCTCTGTGGGTGGATGCCATGTTTATCAATCATGTAACCCAAGAATTCCCTTTTATCTGTTCTAAGTGTGCATTTTTCTTCTTTGACTTTTAACCCTTTTTGAATCTGGTTAGACTTCTGG